>OZ022242.1:34020672-34230672 GCA_963978895.1 Erpobdella octoculata | reverse complement strand
ATATTTAAGCAATTTGGGGTTATTCTAATAGATTTTTTATTCTGTATATTCGAAAGTTGTCAATAATGCCATATATATATAACAACTATTTTTTTATATTTTTGAACAGGACAAATACATTCTTATATCCATGGGCATTTTATGTGGTGTGTGCGTATGGCATGCTGTTGTCTTTTCATTCTTCAGACACAATCGTGACCTTGCAAGGACGGTAGACCAATGGGCGCTCATCATTTCCGGATCATCGTACTTTCTGTTCCACGTTCTTTTCTTCTCCTGCATCTATTTCGTTGTAAGCAGCACTAATTTGAAATTTGTCTCCTTCTAGTGTATATTAAAGAACTTAATCGAGGACTGACACACAAAGTTTTGAGCCTAATGCCCTGCGGGCTGGCTGAAGCTGACTCTTGTGTCAAAATGTCAGTAGACGTACCTACGGCTATAAGTAACTATAATAGGAGTTAGGAGTTGTTGCAATACTTGATTTCCGACCTATCCTTTTTAGAAAGCTTCGAGAAACAAATGATAGACATATGATATAACGCTGTATGGCCCGTTTAGTTATCAATTGTTTTGTCTTTGTTCATTTTTAGAAATGCTATAATGCAACAGTTTTAAATATAACTTTTACAATTGCAGTCTTTAAATATAACTTTTACAATTGCAGTCTTTAAATATAACTTTTACAATTGCAGTCTTTAAATATAACTTTTACAATTGCAGTCTTTATATATAACTTTTACAATTGCAGTCTTTATATATAACTTTTACAATTGCAGTCTTTATATATAACTTTTACAATTGCAGTCTTTATATATAACTTTTACAATTGCAGTCTTTAAATATAACTTTTACAATTGCAGTCTTTAAATATAACTTTTACAATTGCAGTCTTTAAATATAACTTTTACAATTGCAGTCTTTATATATAACTTTTACAATTGCAGTCTTTAAATATAACTTTTACAATTGCAGTCTTTATATATAACTTTTACAATTGCAATCTTTAAATATAACTTTTACAATTGCAGTCTTTAAATATAACTTTTACAATTGCAGTCTTTAAATATAACTTTTACAATTGCAGTCTTTATATATAACTTTTACAATTGCAGTCTTTATATATAACTTTTACAATGGCAGTCTTTAAATATAACTTTTACAATTGCAGTCTTTAAATATAACTTTTACAATTGCAGTCTTTATATATAACTTTTACAATTGCAGTCTTTATATATAACTTTTACAATGGCAGTCTTTAAATATAACTTTTACAATGGCAGTCTTTAAATATAACTTTTACAATTGCAGTCTTTATATATAACTTTTACAATTGCAGTCTTTAAAGAAGCGATGGAAATACGATTTGAAAGATAAAGAGCATAAGGTAAAAAAAAACATTATGTAATATAATTAGTTTTATTATTTTTTTTTTTCATTTTCAACTCAACTCCACCGTAATTTGAATTTCAATAGCGCCGTTTCATCGTCAGCTCAGCTGCGTTCTGCAACAAATTAGCAGAGCAGATAGATCTACCTGGTCAGTTCTGAAAGAGATTCAGTTCAGTCCAGATTTTTAGGCAAAAAAGAGAGAGAAAGTTTTCGATCGGCACCAGAAGAAAGTGGCAGAAAAATTGTTTTTGATAGATGCTCTAATTAAAATCATAACCTTCTACTCCTATTGAACAAAATTAAAAAAATAACATTCTACTTAATAATGTTCCTATATAAATAAATACACAGATTGCATAAAAAAATAAAAACCAAGAAGCAGATATTATCTTACTCTGTGACACACATAAAGTTACACTTTAACCATCCTCAATTAATTGCTCACACAATAAACAAACACACACACCAAATACAATACTTTGGAAATACATGTTTAATTTGTATTAATTGATGAATTAATTAAAAGTTTATGGCTGTCAAAAGCTAGTTATATCACGATGCAATAAACAAGCGGCCTTTTGTTAAGCCACAGCTAAGCATACCAAAATAGGTCTATCTTCAGGTTTCATGTATTAGTTTTAAACCTCCATTTGAAATCAATTTCTTATGTGTATGGAATTTTTAATGTGAATCTGTGCTGAATTACTGCAAACAATAAACAATGAAACCTTCGCAGTAAATTTTGTTTTCTTTTTGCACAAAAAATCACCAGCGATGGCACGCGTTATATAAAAACAATAAAAAAAACTGAAAAATAACTATTTTAATTTGATAGTTAAGTAGTAAATCAGTGCTAACTCATTATAATAATTAACAGGAACGCATCAAGAGATTGCAACGGCTGCAGGAGATGACAAAAACGAATTTCGCAGACGAGGAGAACGTCATCGGATGTTCCGATGCAGCACAGAGAAACAACTCGAAAAGTTGCTGAGAGAGAAAACACGTGTGTGTGTTCGTGCGTGCAAGACGATTTGACGTGTCGTTTTTGTTCCGATGAGCGTGCGTGGTGCAGCCCGAAAAGAAAGCGCTCGATGGTGACGATGATGAAATGATCGCGTTTAAGTGCGATGACGAAAATCAAGTTTGGTTCATCGTTCAAGTTGAGAAATAAATTGGTAATTAAAAACTACAACAACGTGTGAAACTTTGTGAGGATACGCTTTCGAGAAAATCAAAATCGTAAAACAAATTGAAAACTTATGTCACATGTAGGTGAAACACAAGTGTTCAAAATTCTGCTGCCAGGTTGGTGATCAAGGATTAAGAGGAGTACAAAAAAATCAATGAAATAACAAATCATCAAAATATACAATATATATATATATATATATATATATATATATATATATATATATATATATATATATATATATTAATATTATATATAACTAGATTGAATCCAGACTAAAGGTTTCTTATTTAAATAGATTTATAAAAACTATAAAAAATATTTCTACAGCTCTACAAAAACAATCAACAACTCAACACACCTGCATTATAAAAACAACAAAAAATCTTTTATAAAAATATTCAGCAGACAGCAATTAAAAAAATTATTATTATATATAACTAGATTGAATCCAGACTAAAGGTTTCTTATTTAAATAGATTTATAAAAACTATAAAAAATATTTCTACAGCTCTACATCAACAACTCAACACACCTGCATTATAAAAACAACAAAAAATCTTTTATAAAAATATTCAGCAGACAGCAATTAAAAAAATTAAACGACACCGATCCAAAACAAACTAAAAGGCATTGCATCGATGAGTTCTCGCAACGATTGCAGCTGTGCAAAACAAGGATCAACAGAATTTCATCCAATTACATTATTTATAAACAAAAAATAATTATATCGCACAACTTTCAGACTGTGACTAATAACCTTTTTGATGGAGAGATCGATCAATCATTTCGGACATGTTTTCAAGCAAAACAAATCTTCCGGACAAACAAACGCCGTTGTTCCAACGAAAATAATTTCTACCATCAGGAAACTAAATTAAAATAAATAACATCGAGTTACAGATTCAATATTGTGACAGAAACAGAACGTGATTATTATTTTCATATCGGGATTTTCCCACTAACCAACACAGCATTTAAATGAAACGAATTATATCATTTTCATTCCATCATTTCAATCATTATAAAAAAAATTATCTCAATCAGATCATCCCATTAAAACTTTCAAGGATGCAACAAAACGACAGCGACTAGCGCTGCACTTTGTTCCGACCCGTGCAGCACTTTTTGAGGTGTGAACAGTTCTGATGCCTGGCGAAGCTGTTCGGTTTGTAGAAAACTTTTCCGCATTCGTCATGCGGGCAGACGTACGTCGCCTGATTGGTCACACCGAAGATCGAGCCGTGCTTCGTTCGCTGGTGTCTGTGACTGCTGCGCTTGTAAAGGAACGTGAAGCCGCATTCCTCGTATGGGCACCTGTACATCGGGAAACCGGAAGATTGGACCGAGAGAGTGTCGTTGGTGGCGATGTTAGAGGTCGTAGTCGAGCACGTTTGTTGATGCGCTAGTTGTATCTGTTGTTGTTGTTGCTGCAATTGTTGATGTTGTTGAGAAAAATGAAAACTCGTCGTTAGGTTGACGTTGGTTTTCAGGTTGTCTTTGTTCGCTGTACTGAGACTGTTCAAGTAGCTGAATGTGTTGCTGTGAAAGTTGTTGAAACTCTGTACAAGAAAATGAGAAGATAAAGTGGAAAAAAATGGTGAGATTTTTTTCTAAATCATGAAATAAATTTATTTAAATAACACCAATTGAAATCTTAAAAAATTAACTAAAAAACAAATCCTTCTAATTTTATGCAAATCATTTTTGGATGATAAAAAGTCTACAAAGTAGAAAAAAACATTGGCCGCAGTCTTCTAAATACTTGATATGTGAAGTATATGAGGATTGAAAATATAAAAAAACAACATTTTCATTAAACATTTTTAAACTGAAAAACTAAATATCATTTTTTTTTAATAAACTAAAAATTTATGAATCATTTCTCTACAGTAAATTTCAAATTTTTTTAAATTTTAGGTAATTTTTTTATGATTCATTTCAAATTTGTTCAATTAATCCTAAAATATAGTAGAATGTGAAGTCCTTGACGACAAATAAATCCACAGAATTTAAGCTCGATCGGATGACGGGAAGTGTCAAAGGGTTCCAACGCATGACTCAAGCGAGCAAACACGATGAATTTAATATAAAGTATTTAAAAACCTGCACATCAGATTCAAAATTATGTGCTTCATCTCGGTGCTTCTCAGCCCGAAGAAGGTCGTCAATCCACTTTGTGTTGCATCCGACATTCATGCTGCAATCATACCAGTTTGGCGCTCCTTCGTTTTTTACATCCGTTGAATTTTTCTGGCCGGCCTGACCGTTCGGCGCAGGTTTCTGAACTTGCACGTGTTGCGGCTGCATCGGTTCCACTTCAAGTTCAGGACACGATGAAATGAGAAATGAATTGTTTGTACGTTCAAACTGCTTTTCTTTAAACATGCAATCATTTCTGGCTTCTGCTGGTAGCAATGTTGTTTCTGCTTCTGGTTGATCGGTTGATTTGTTCTCCGATGATTCGCTCTCTCTTGAACATTTTCTTTTCTTGCCAACACTTTTCCGTTTCGATTTACTTTTAAAAGCATGCTCGTCCGGTACGCTTGCTGCGACAGCTTCATCAACTGATATAATGGCATTACTTTGCTGGAAAGTTAATATGTTGCTGGAAGAGTTATCGTTGCAAGGTTTTGGAAACGAAGTGGAGACAAATTCGTCGAGTTGTATAATGAACACCTCGTTGTCATCTGTTGTTATGCCAATGAGTCCTTGAATTCGGAGTCTGTCAGAAAACGCCAAACCATTCTTGCACAGAGAGGTGATCGTGTCAAGAATCAGGGCGCTAACCTTGGTCTGATCCGCCTTCATCGCAAAAAAAACATTGTCAGCTAAAAGTCAGCATAAAGCAAATGTCAAATAAAAAATGCATAAGGTTGAAAAGTTATTTTTTACCACCGGGGATATTTAATTAGATTGAAAAATGTAAACAGAGTAATGGAGTTGGGCCAAGACACCATGAGCAGACGTTCAATACATGATATTGCAAAAATTGATATTTTTTGGATATTTAATAGTGTTTAAATATTTTTAAAAATGATAAACTTACTTCAATTGACTGGCACTGGCAACAAGTGAAATATTAAGATGACACACTCCAGTTTCGCCGGACCTTTGTCCAAACTCGTCAGCTAGGTTACCTGCGAAGAAGGGCATTCAGTAGAGCTAAAATCAGAAACAAAAGCTATCAATTAAAAAACAAAAACAAAATTTATACTTGCTTTGCACATGAGTATACTGATTACATCTTAATATTGACATCTTGTATAAAACTATAAATAAAAAAGTCTTTATAGTTTATTATCTAACAGCATTGATGATACGAATTTAAAATTTTAATAGAACTGTAGAAAATAATTATTCTGTATCTGTGCCGACCTAGATAAGTCAGTGGCCCACTAAACGGGTTTAAGAACTCTAAAATTGTATTGGCTGTCAGAATCGACCTTAACTCTTTAACCTCAGTGTCAAATCAGCAAAAACTTTCACTCGAGATGTCTTCTAGAATGTCTCTTCTTTTTGGAAAAGGCTTCTCCGGCAGTTGGGTAAGCAACAAAGTAAAGATGATTTAAATTTAAATGACAAGTTTTTTTAGACTGTTTTAATGTCGCAGCTTCTGTCAACAACGGCAAGAGCATTTCGTACCACGGCAATAACAGGAACAGCTGACAAAAAAGTAATGCTTTAGCTTAATTGATCTTCTGCTTTTATAAGTTAAAACGACTTTTTAATTTTTTTTGATTGGTGTTTTCTATTGGAGCTGCATTTAAATTTCTATGCCAAATTACTGTGCCAACATTCTGTAACTTTTTTTAGGAGTTGCCAAAAAAACTCTGGAGTATTGGAAAGCTAAACCACGTTGCCATAGCAGTTCCCAACATTGACAAAGCTGCTCAGTTGTACAGAGATGTCCTGGGTGCAAAAGTCAGTGAGAAGCATGTAAGAAAAATTCTGTCCTGTCATGTTTTAAATGAGTAAATATGAATTTGAAACATTCTATCTTGTCATATTTTATTCGAGTAGATATGAAACATTCTGTCTCCTTGTGTTTTATGAAATTATTTTTTTAAACTGAAATTATAAGCAAACATTTATTATTTTTAGCCACAACCAGAACACGGGGTGTATACTGTTTTTGTTGAGCTCGGTCACACAAAAATAGAGGTATTGACTTTTATAAAACTTTGTGTTGAGCTAAACAGATCTTAGTGGAAAAGCTGTATTAAGCACAAAAAAGTTGTATTAAAAATAACTTATTATCATGTTCAGCTTTCGAATAAAATGATTGAAAATAAATTGTATATTTTAGACAACATGTTATTATTTAAATAAAATGACTGTTTTAATAAACAAAAAAATTAAATTAAGTTAAACAATTTCAGCTGTTGTATCCTCTCGGTGAGAAGAGTCCGATAAAAAGCTTTCTCGACAAAAATCCTGCAGGAGGTTTGCATCACATCTGCTTGGAAGTAAGAATTTAATTCACATTATTTTGAATATTTTTATAGAATATTTTATCTGTAGTTTAATTATTTTTGTTTATGTTCATTTGAGATCTAATATCAGCATCGTTTTTGTTTTTAATGTCAACTTCTTCTGTCCTAAGTCAAAGTTGTAATATTTTTGTCTGTTGGGTCTCAAATCTTGATCTACAGGCAAAACACCAGGCATGCATTTATATATTAATTTTTTTGAATGGGTGTAGGTGAAGAATGTCTGATAAAATGTAACTTTCATCTTGCAACTTAACTATTGTTATCTTTAACTTTTGTAACATGGTAACTTGACCTTTCGTATCAACTTATTTTCTACAATGTTATATATGGATATTAAAATATTTTGATCTGTACACAAATTTTATTTTCTAGTTTTAAATTTTGAAACCATATCTTTTTGCTGAGCTGTGTTAGGCATCAATATTTCAAAGGAGCTTTCATGGAAGCACTTGATTTTTTACTTAATATTTAGTTTAATCAATTTTTTTTTCAGTTTTCTCCTTATTAAAACATAACATTTGTTTACATTATTTATTTTTATTCATTATTTATTTCTTTAAAATATTTGTTTACATTATTTATGCTTTTTAAATTATTTATTTCTCTAAATTATTTATTTTTTACATTATTTATTTCTTTAAGTTATTTTTTTTTTCATTTGCAGCAATAAATAAACAACTTTCTGCTTTCATGATATCAATTTCTCCACTCAGGTGAGCGACATCAACGCCGCCATCAAAGACATGAAGGCCAACAACATCCGAACTCTCGGAGATGAAGCAAAAACAGGAGCACACGGCAAGCCGGTGATCTTCCTTCATCCGAAGGACTGCAACGGAACTCTCGTGGAGCTCGAGCAACTTTAAAATGCTTCCATTAATCTACGAATAATTTTTTTTTTCAAATGAGTTGAATACATTGAAAGTATTGTTTATTATTTTGACTATTTAAGTTTAATGAGGTCACGATTCTGTTTAGAAGTAGTTTATTCGACATTGACATGTTTTGCAGTCATTTGCATAATTTATTTGGTGTATTATACTTGAAATATCATTGTGTTTATTTTTTTGGCTGTTTAATATAAAAGTTATTAATCAGTTGCTCTCATATAAAATATGAGAGTTTAACTGCAAACAATTTAGAAAAAATTATTGGTAGTGTTTTTGATATGTATACAAATTTAATAAAGTAATATCATCATCATCACTATTATTTTTAGAAATTATCATTGTAGAAAAACATAACAACAAATGTTTCGATTGAAATGTAATTAAATTATTCAATCGATTTTGTTTTCTTTTCTTTACTCTGTTGAATCCTAGCCAGCTGCTATTTTCTAACAGTTGGACTTGAGAACCGTAAGAAAAACCATGAAAGATTGACAGGCCATATGTGATTCTGACTTTAATGGTCATCATTTTTAAATTCTTGAGTAGTTTTGCAGTGATATAAAGTATAAATTGTTAGTCAGTAAGAAGGATGTCCTTATCAGCAGTCTCTCTCAAAATTGAAAAATGCCAATTAAACCAATACATGCATGGAGTGAGCATAAGTGTTGGCATAAGTACTTTGATAATGTACTGCATTATAAATACAAAATACTCTGGGCTAAATGTATTTATTACTAATTATTAGTGCAAAAACAATAGGTATTTATTTTCTACTTTGTACTCAATTAATCAAATGGATTTCTATTTAGATTTTAGATTTACATGGGTTACAAAAGGCTACAATATTGTCTTTATCATTAGAGACTATTTCATTGAAATATGTTCTAAAAACTGAAGTCAGAAGTTAGAACAGGGATAACAAGGTAGCATATGGGTCCACCATAGCTTTCAAAGTAGCGCTATCCAGGCATGGATACTAATTTTTATTTATTACGTATTGTTTTTATCTTTATTGTTATTTATTTTTACAACGTTTTAATTAGGTCATTTTTTGTTTGAGACGGTGACTGCCATATAGAATTAAATTAAAATGTTGCATACATACTGCACATAGATGTCTTTTTTTCTTTTCTTTTTTTCTAATAGTTTATAGTCTTTTACACCAAGTGTTTTAAGACAAAAACGGCTGTGTCAGAAGCACCTAAGTACTTCCAGTCGTGGATCATAATTTGATCCTTTTAACCTTTCCCTCCTCTTTTCTCCAGGCTTGGGACTGGTTTGCAAAAGCAAGGCGGAGTTAGATGTCTATTTCTTACTAGCTTATATATATGCTATTAGGTGTCAAATCCAATACGATGGAGTTTTTTCAAACATGTACCCCCGATTTTACCATCTAGCGAAAAAAAGTTATAAAATTTTAAATTCAACAGGCACCTAACAAAAAAAACTAAAAAACTCAAATGCTTACAAAATTTCACCCATTTGACGCTAGAAAACATCGACACTTGGCTTGCGGCGCTTGTAACAGAAGTTGGTTTACTCAAATCTACTGTGGCTGAACTGAAGGTCTCATTAACCCAGAAAGAAAACAGAATCCAGGAACTCGAGGCATCGAAATTAAATTTGTCACCCGACAACCAATTCTTTTCCTATGCAGCCATTGCTAATGCTAATCCAAATGAAAAACAATCGCCGGTTGAAATTGCGGTACTTGCTGCGGTCAGAAAAGAAAAGACTCGTTCACAACAAATTGAGCGCAATGTGATTATCCACGGAGTTGCAAAGAGTGGAACTGATCAAGATGCTGATAGAGATGACATAACAAAGGTTGATGAAATTTTAAACGTTTTACAAATAAAAAGAGCAGATGTTAAGAGACAAGCGCGTTTAAAGAGAAAAGATAGTGCTGTGTCATCGTCGAGTGAGAAGAGTGAGCTAATTATTCTCGAGCTCAAAAGCACCGAAGCGAAACAAAAAGCTTGCTCCAACGCCCGAAAACTACGGCAACACAGCAACATGAATGGGATTTACGTAAACGAAGACAAAACAGTGGCACAACGAGATGCAGAGAGAGTCCTTCGTAAAGAAAGAAACTCGAGAAACGATTGTCTTGACGGGTCTGACGAAAATGGGAGGCGTTTCGGGATTGAAGATGGAAAGAAATTCTACTGGGCCATTCGCGATGGCACAGTTAGAAAAGTATTTCTTAAACCTACCTAAAAGTACTCTCAACCAAAGTCTCGACTTGCCACCCCAACATCACAGTAACTCAGCTTTGCATTCTTTATATGCCGCTTCCAACACATCGGATTCATCAATACTCTCATCTTCCTTGTCAAACAAATCACTTCATTTGGTCAACTCAGCATCAGTCACTAACGAAAATACCATTTCCAAATATTTCATAAATCACCCCAACCATATTACTTCATCATCAGGCTCTGGGAAGCAAAATCAAACAGTTAACGCTCGTAAGAATGAACTTTCTATAAGATGCTTCTATGCCAATGCTACCTCTTTGTTAAATAAAATGGATGAACTGAATTTTAAATTGAAAGCTCTCGTATATCCAGAACTACTATGTTTCTCTGAAACCTGGTTCCACAAAGACCTCACGCTCGAAATTCAAAACTACAGCCACTTTGTCAAATCGAGAACAAAAAAGACAGTCACGGGGGAGTTGCCATTTACGTACGAAACGACTTCGAAGCTTCTGAAATAAACGATTTGATTCTAATAGGACACACAAGTGAACAAATATGGTGTACAGTACCAATCGGAAAAGTGAAACTCCTAATCGGATGCATCTATAGGCCACCAACTACGTCAAAATACTACTCAGAATCCATAAATGATGAGATCAATCGCTCAATAATGCGTGCGACCCAGCTAGTCAACGAAAGAAAATACGACAACCTACTGATTGTTGGTGATTTTAACTACCCTAACATCTATTGGAACAACGACGGTGGAATTCTGAAAAATTCGGATGAAACATCTAAGAAATTTCTTGAAAATATTAATACCAACTTCTTAACACAAGCCGTTACTGAACCTACGCTTGGCGAAAATACACTTGATCTTATTTTTGTCAACGATCCTCTTTCAATCTTTGATGTTCAGCTCCACGAACCTATTAGTCTATCTGACAAGATGCATCTCCACTCTTCTCTTTACTGGGAACTTTACCTAGGAGCCAACACTCCTAGTTCTGTTCTTCTCAGACCTGCATTTGAAAAAGGCAACTATATGGAACTCAACAAATATTTTAGCAGCATTGACTGGCGATTGTTTCTGGCTGGAAAGACAACAAACGAATGTTATGATATTTTTCTGGAATACTTCGAGTTCGGCTGCAATAAGTTCATCCCAAAACGAAAATCTACTCTTCTTCAGAAATTTGATGCTAAGTGGTTCAACAAGGGGGTCGAAATTGCCATTAAAGCCAAATACAAAGCTTTTGTCGCCTGGAGAGCTGCCTCACTCTCTAAAAAAAAACTACTCAAATATCAATTCAACAAAGCTTGTCGTCTGGTGAAAAAGCAAGTCTTCAAGGCTATCATAAACTATGAGAGGTCAATTGCTGATAGTTGTAAGTCTAGTTTGAAGCCTCTATATAACTACATCAATAGTCATAAGAGGAATAAAGACAGAATAAGATCGCTAAGCCGAGCTGACGGATCACTTACAACTGACAAAAATGAAATCGTAGAAATTCTTAATGATCAGTTCTTTTCAGCTTTTGGCTCGGACAAACCCATTGAGTCTATTCCTCGGGTAGTAAGCTCAGACAAACGGTTTGAGGGAATAGACTCTTCTGTGTTTGATTCAACAGCAATTGGAAATCTTCTCAGAAAACTTGATAGGAAAAAGCCAGCGGGCACTGACAATATTCATCCTTTCATACTCTCTGAATGCTCTTCATCACTTTCACTGCCTATCTCGCTTATCTTCAACAGGTCGTATGACGAAGGTGAAATTCCAGTTTCCTGGTCTCTCGCCAACATATCTCCTATTTTTAAAAAAAAGGGTCAAAAGTTACAGCTGTAAACTATCGTCCTGTTTCCCTAACTTCGGTGCTCTGCAAGGTGATGGAGAAGATAATCAGAAGCTCTATGCTTAAGTTTCTAGTAGACAATAATCTCATCAGTCCGAATCAACATGGATTTGTGTTCTCCAAGTCCTGCACTACAAATCTTTTAGAATCTCTTGATATCATAACATACGCAATGTCCAAACGTCACGAAGTCATCATGGTTCTTCTTGATTTTGCAAAGGCATTCGACAAAGTGTGTCACGAACATCTACTCACTAAAATTAAAGCACTTGGATTCGACGACAAAACTAACAATTGGATAAAAGCATTCCTTTCGAACAGACATCAGAGAGTGATTATGGGCACGCATGCTTCAGGCTGGAAAAAAGTCCTTAGCGGTGTGCCTCAGGGCTCTGTGCTAGGGCCTCTACTTTTTGTCATTTTCATCAACGACATGCCACTTCTGGTTCATCATTTCTGCAAGCTTTTCGCCGACGACACAAAACTCATTGCTATCATCCGCAACGCAAATGACCGATCATTGCTACAGAGGGACCTTGATATGCTAACAAAATGGTCTAACGAATGGCTCATGTGCTTTAACGAAGATAAATGTAAAGTCATGTATTTTGAAAAACGTAAGTGCAACGTTCTTAACACTGGCTTTATTGAGGACACCGAATTTTTAAACTTTCCTTTGGACGCGATGGATCCGCACCACATACACCAGAAGTTTACAATGACCGATGCTGATGGACATTCCCACATCCTCAGCGAAACCATGGTTGAGCGTGATCTGGGCATCTACGTTGACAACAAACTAAGCTGGACGAATCAAATAGAGAACTCGAAGGCGAAAGCTTATGCGGCGCTTGCAACACTCAAGCGCACGTTCATTTACTGGACGACTCACACATTGAAATTCCTCTTTAGCACATATGTAAGACCTCACCTTGAATACTGTGCTTCTGTGTGGAAACCTTGCAGAATAGAAGACATAATATCACTCGAATCTGTTCAACGCAATGCAACCAAATTAATTCCTCAAATTCGATCATTGCCTTATTCTGAGAGACTGGCTGCAATCGGCCTTCCTTATTTGTTTGAGAGAATGACTAGAGGAGACCTCATACAATATTTTAAAATTGTCAAGGGGTTTAACAAAGTCAATTGGGTTAACCCAAATCAACCGTTTCCTTCAGCAAGGATAGATGGACCAGCTGGTGGTATTCGTGCAAATAATGACCATCGTCTGAAACGAGAAGCCATTACAAACTATCGACCCCGTGAACACTTCTTCAGCAACAGAGTCCTGGCAATTTGGAACGTACTGCCGAACGAAATAACTTGCACCAATTCAGTTAATGCTTTCAAAAACAAGCTTGACACCTTTTTAATTGAATATTACAGAAAGGACGATTTTCATTTAAAACTTGTGAATTTATTGAACTGAATTTTCATTTTGTTTTTGTTTAGTAAGGTTCTACCATAGCCGAAGCTACTTTAATAGTAGCTGAAGACCTCGATAGGGGTCGGGCATCGCATAGCGTCAGGTGACACTATGCTGTAGAAAATAAACATTATTATTATTATTATTACAATTATGAATATAAACTAGTAAAATCTGTTTTGAGAAATATGTAGCATTGAGTGCGCAATAATAACTTTGTTATTTGCCTGCAGCAGTGGAATGAAAGTTTACTGATACAAACAAATTTACACAATACACATTGAACAGGCTGGGAGGATGCGACAGCATTGGTATGCATCCAGCCTCCTTCTAAATATGCTAATTATGTACAGATCATATAGATTTTATTCAGCTCGAATCTTGATCTATTCAAATCAGATTGAATTATAAGAGTGATTGTTATATCAAACTTTGATTCCATGTTCCAAGATGGAGCACGTAGTTTCTATGAGCAAAAAACTAACGCGCATTCGTTTTCATCAAGTTAGCGTTTCCTCCTGCTGTGGTCGATAAATTAGTACCAGTTTTGCGAAGGCGGGAGATATTAAGATACGTTACCTCCCGATAACAATTGAAATGCTATTTATTAATATGGTTTCAAGTTTTATAATTTAAACTTTAAGTGGTTGTTTAAAGGCAAACACATTACCTATTAAATTAAAATTTTCAATATTTATGTAGATATGTTATATAAGAGCTTACTAGTGTTACAGCGCATTAACACATAAATAACTAAAAAAAGTAACAATTTATACAGATATAAATGAATGTGAAACACATCCATGCATTGAACCATCTCAAACCTGTTTTAACACACTTGGATCTTATATTTGTAATTGCCTTGAAGGTTTCAACTACATCAATGCTTCTTATTGTGAAGGTATGCATAATAATTACTAAATAATAAACATTTTTCTGATTCAATGATAATATATCCTGCAACATCTTTTTGTAGTAAACATTCATTTTAATTATCTTATAAGCTTATTTCATTTTAATAATGCAGATATAAACGAATGCGAATCTATAACAAATCCATGCCAGAACTGACCAAAATTACTGCATTCAAAATCTCAGTTGCACCCTTCAGATTAAACCTTCGTACACTTTATTATCTGTAATTGCGGTTGTAATAGTGTTAAAATGTAAGAAAATAACAATTTTGCATTATTACCCCCCGGTTCACCGGTCGCACCCCCATATGCACAATGAAGTCAATCTGGCCCTCTCAACAAAAGGTTTGGACACCCCTACGTATATATTAACGATACAATTGATTGAGATTCCAACTTTGAAGCATAGTAATAAATTAGCAACTACCTGTCACGGCATAATTTTGAATGATCAGTCGAGTTAACAATTCAACCTCTCATATTTTGAAGAAATTTGTGATTCAGTCTATTGATTAATATTGTTCATATATGAGTTTGCCGGTTTTAAATCATATTATTTCTATATTCTTTATTCAGAAACACTGTATTAGTTAACAAATTATTCAGATATAAACGAGTGTGAACAGCACCCTTGTAATGAACCATCTCAAACCTGTTTTAATACATTTGGATCTTATATTTGTAATTGCAGTGAAGGATTCAATTACATCAATGTTTCTTATTGTGAAGGTATGCATATTAATTACTAAATAATAAACATTTTTATGAATCAATGATAATATATCCTGCAACATCTATTTATAAAAATCAATTATTTTAATTATCTTATAAACTTATTTTCTTTCAATAATGCAGATATAAACGAATGCGAAGCTATAACAGATCCATGCCAGAATGAAACTTTGGAATGTATTAATTATCATGGTTCATATAATTGCTCATACGTTGAAGGTTATAATTTTTATATTATTTTCAATTACTGTTTTTAAAACTAAGTAAAATAATTTCATTTTTAAGTTAAAAGCACAGTTGCTGAAAAAACACTAAGAATAGTTTTTGGAATAATAATAACTGTGTTAGTAGCTGTAATTGTATGTCTTGTCATCTGGCTTTTTGCCCACAAGAAAAAGGTTTTTGACATTTTGTTTTCAAAATAATGACAATTGAGTTTTATATTTATTATTTGATAAAAAACCTTTTACTAAACGTTTATTTTTTCAGGAAACTAAAAGTGTAGCTGAAGCTAAATCTGCTGAGAATTAGCTGCTTTTATGTTTTCAGTTACAAATTTAATTAAGTTTTTTTTACTTTTTAACATTGTTAAAAAATAACATTTCTATATGCTTTTATCAACTTTCAATTGTCCGGATGTCCGGGGATGTCCTAGAGATGTACTGGATGTTTTTGTTGATAAGGACGACATAAACCTTCCAAGTCATATTAATTACAAACTTTTATTTTTTACTGTCTATTGGGATAATATTTTCATAATAAGATTTTGTTATCAATTGGGTCACTGTTAAAACATTTTGTACAAGCATGCTCGAAAGTTTTGTAATTTCTGAGAGCTTTTTGTTATTTTGTAGTGTAAAATTTACGTACTAATAGTCAAATAAACTGATATAAAGTTCAAATTTTTTTGAAGAAACCCGTCGTTGAATGAAGCTTGTAACAAGAATGGAAGTTAAATTCAGTAAGAAAAAATAATTAGTCGACTGACTTTAATTTAGATGTCTTATTTTCTTTTTACTGACGAATTAAAAAATTTACATGAAATCACAAGGGTTCTTAATTAATGTTTTGTTTGGTAACAAAGTCGCGTTTCATGTTTTACTTTAAAATACAATACAACTTATTATGGAAACTCTGGTAGGTGCCTATAAATGACTGACTTTAATTTTTTTGGGTAAAAATAGGCCCATAATTGAAAAAAATGATGATTTTTATTTTTGGCTTAGATGGAGTCTAGGACAAAATCCTTCATTTAGAGACTCTTTTCCAGACTTTTTGCAAACGCTGGTGATGCAGCACAAAATAATATAGTAATAAAGTCTAGGACAATATTCCTCTGGGCAATATCCCTCAGACAATACCTCCCTGTCCGGATAAATACAACTCTGTACAATATCCCCCGTCTATTACTTTTACCTGCACATGTGAACAATAATAACTAAAATTTGTGTTTATAACTATATTGCTTAATATTTAACAATAACAATATTCTTCCGGACAATATCTATCTTGAAAATCACTCTCGTAAAATACGTATATATTATTGATTTATTCTAATATGTAAAAATATTAACTGCATAAGTCAACAAAAAAAAATACGTGAGTGAGGATAAATGCAACTAAGAAACTTGCAAAACAAATCATTTTTTAAAGAATGCCACAAAGGACTTTAGCCAAATGTGCAGAGTCATCATTGAAACTTTTGAAGTTTTATCAGGTCACGCAGCTCAACAGGGAAAAAATTTATTTAGCCTTGAAAGTGCGATTTATAAAAATTATTAAGTGACCTTGAAGCCTTTTAGGACTAATGCCACTTTAAATTTGTGAAACATTTTCATTATATACTATTATTATCGGCTTATAAATGAAAACAATTCAGGTTTTTAATAACAGAAATACTTTCTCAGACGCCAACAACTTTGTATTGATTTTTATTTTTTAAATTAAAATAAAGGGTTTTCATTAGTAGATATTATTACATATTTAGTAATTAGTTATTCGTTTATCTTTTTGCAGTTATAATAAGAAAAATAATATAGTTGTTGTTATACACATATGCAGTTAAATATACATACAAGCTGTCTTAAGAGGATACTGTCCAAGGGATATTGTCCGAGAAGATAATGTCCCGTAGAATTTTGTCCAATAGGATAGTGTGCGGATATTGTTTATACATCTAACGATTAACGTCACGTCAAACGTAATACAAATAAAGTAAAACTAATCCAAACCAGTTTTTCTTAATAACGGTCTCGTTCCTCCGCTGGCTTAGTGAACAAGTGAGTTAAATTTCAAAGCAATTTATATTGAAATCGTTTTTTTAACCTGTTCGGCTAATGAAAATAAAAGTTTGTTATTTTAGAAATTGAAACAGTTGCAAAATAATAAGTAATGACTAATAACTAATTGAAATGGTGAAATTTTAATGAAAACAATAAAAGTTATTTATTTTATAGGATCTGAAAAGTGTCTTAACAATTAAAAATTATCTACTCGAAAATATGAAAAAAGTTCAAAATTCATTTTGTAGTAGACGTTGAAGGTAGCAATTAGTAGGAGAGTTTGAAGAACTTACTCATTAATTTTTCTCCCTCATGCGCTGACTAACATGATCAGTTGAATTGTACTATTAACAACAAACACAGGTCTTCTGATACCCAGGGTTAATAAATTCAGTCAACAACTTCTTGTTTTGATAATAATTAAATCTCATTAGTTTGTCATTTTCAGATTTTCCATACATGTGCTTCGTAAGGCTTAACTTGCGTTGCGCTAGATGCCTTAAATGCTCATCTCACATAGTGCAAATAGACCAATATTGAACAAAAGAACAAATTGTTTATTTCAACGCTATTGGACTACGATGTAAAAAATTGGTATTAAAATTTATTTTTTAATTTTTTCAACCGAACCCAACCCGCGCATATTAAAAAATTGAAAACATTCTAACCCAACTTAACCTTACACATCCATGGATTAACCCAACCCATGTTAAACTCTGAATCAGCTGGTTTAAAATTAATTAAGATTTTTTATGACTAAAAATACTTAAAATCATATTTGAAGGCTATAAAGATTTTTTTATTCAAAACAAACATTCATTTAATATTTACAAACTTCTAGTCAACGTTAACACAAAAATCTCTAAATTGTTGAAACAAATAATTTTGTATTTATTTAAAAAAACATAATTTTGGTTATGGTTTATCAACTGTTAATTGCAGTTTGAAATAATTGCAAAACAACTTTCATTAAAAATATAATTAGGAATATTATTTGAAGTTTTTTATTAGGTGCAACTTTTATAACTGGTTGATTAACTGCAGTTCCAATTAAAATAAAGGTTTTTATCTTAATAAATTTGGGAAATTGTAGGCAAAAAGTAATATTTATATGAAAACCGCATCATATGGTTACAATTTATTTAGTCTCAGTTGCCAAGTGACTGCATTTAAAATCATTTGAAATCATTATACTTGATACACATGCTTATCGAGCGTTTTTTAAACACACGCAATAAATGCAATTTATATAGAAAACAACCTATTTTTAAAGAAAATTAAAATTTATTTTTTTAAATAACAAAATTATTTAAAATTTTGCTTAAATACTAATTTAAAAAGCATGTATAAAAGATTATAAAAATATTTATTTTATAGAAACCTTATGTTTAAATTACTAACTTTTATTAAACGTAGGCACATGAACTTCTGAAGTGTAAAAACATTTTTTTTTAATTTAAAAAAAAAAGTTTGATTAGAAGACAATCTTACTTTTTATCATTTACATCAACAACCTCACAGAGAATATTCTAAACATTTCGAAAGTTTATGCCGATGATAAATTTGATCAAAGATGATTTTTGACGAAAATGCTTTGGAGATTCAAACAGTTTTAATTTCAGCGTTTAATTATAAAAATTAACATAGATCCAAGAAACGAAAAAAAATCAGTTTTTCATTAATGACAAGAAACTTTGTGACTCTATAATGAAAAAAAATAATTAGACTTCTTTTAACATAGATGTGTTTTTGAGAAATATAGTTGAAGTTTTCAGTTGGAAATTTGACAACTTTCAAATAACAATGGTTTATACAATGGGTTGAAAAAAACATATTTTCAAAGTTTTTCAAGCAAATTAGATTACTAAGGCACTGCTAAATTAAAAAAAGCATCCGTTTTTAATGGTTTTTTTCAACTTGTTTTATTTGTTTTTTTGTTTGTCCAGGTGGAAAAATAGAATTAGATTTTGAAGTTCTTTTCCTTATTTTCATTGTGCTAGAATTTCATTTATATAGTTTTTGTCATTATCATTACATTTCATTAAATTTTTAGATTTATTAGCTGAAATTTGAATAAAATAATGAATAAAATTAATTAAAATCTTAAATGACATCATAACGCCAATGGGTGTGAGTAGACGCCTATAAATGACCGCCTTTGGTTCTTTAGTTAAAATGCGCTCACGAGGGAGTAAAAGTTGGATCTGTGGTTCAAAATTCTTACGATCACTGCTTTGTTTAACAATGTCAAACTTGTAAATTTTATACAAAATTCAGTGTAACATTTTCAGACCAGTCTCTCTAAAAACCGGTTTTGTTCACACGCTTGATTAGTGTAAAAGTGAGTTAAATTTCAAAACAATTCAAATTGGTTTTCTAGTTTGATTGGCTGCTTAAATTAAAAATTTATTTTATTTATGAAACAAAAATAATTGTAAGATTGTTTCATTAATAATTGAAAAAATGCAAGTTGTCAATGAAAATGATGAAAGTTGAATATTCTTTAATTTATTCTTCGTCAATGTGGTCACAAAGATCTCAAAAATGACGATACAACAAAAACTTATCTAATTGAATATTTAAAAAATGTTTTTCATTATTCATGTAGCTATTTCTAAAAAATTTAGATTACTGAAGGATAACACCACGAAGGTGACGTTAAAAGTAGTTTTTAGTAGGAGAAGCTGAAACACGTTCTTACACAGTTTTGGAAAAACGATGAGATGGAGCGAAACCATAGCCCATGAGATTCATTAGAGGCTGGTTAAATTGTTAACTGAAGGGGAGGTTTATAATAATATAAATAGTGTAATTACATCTCTATGCACAATCATATCTAATTATATAATTTAATCAACTAAAAGATTTATTGAATATAACATAAAAAAAAACTATAAACATAGGATATGTAACATATTGCTAGGTTGCTAGTTTTAACCTTAAAAATAAGATCTAACACTCGTTGTCTTATAGCCTATGTTATCGAAAAACTTTGCGGTTGAGTCATTTTTCCGTAGGGCATGTAAAAGATCAATGCTGCCAAGCTCAGTAGGAGGCCCTTTATAAAAATAAGTTTATAAAATAGTAAAACATTGATCAACATATTTTAAATAATTAATATTCAATTTAACTTTTCAATTTTATTTACGCAATTATAAACAAATGCGAGTCAGTTAAAAATCCACGTAATAATGAAACATTATCCTGGTTCATATGATTGCTCATACGATGAAGGTTCTTTTTTCTTCTTAAGCTAAAATTAATTTTTTGAAAAAATATTTGAAATTGTGTTTTGAACAATAACGACCATGTTTGTGGGTGTCATTTTATGCTTTGTTATCTGGCGTTATGTTTTCCATGCAAACAAAACATTAGCAGAAATTAAATTATTTGTTTAATTACATTTTTCGACTTAAAAAATATTATAATAAATTCGATTGTATAATCGTTTTGTATAATCAATTAATGTTGAAATTACGGTTAATAATAAGTTTGTTTTTAGATTTTCACAATTCTTTAATAATACTTTACTTTATCCAAAAATATAAAACACCAAAAATAAACAAAAAAATTCACTTTTATAAGCCAGGTTACGTTTTGTTTGTTTGTTTTTTAGCATCATCTAAAACATCCGTCACAAAGGTTCTAAAATTTTGGCTTAGGCGCACATGGTTTCTGTCTGTCGGCCCTAACGAGAACTAGTCCTTGCTTTTTAATATTTTTTTTCAGTTATTTTGCCAAAGCGACAATTGACATTTACCAACTAATTATTTATCAGCTTTATTTATACGAATACTAATAAATTTGAAAACTTTCCGACTACACTGTCTCCTTGTCTTTTGTTGAGGATGTTTTGTATTGTTTTAGTAATAGAGTTTCATTTTTTTTATTGGTTTTAGTAAAAGTATTTGTTTTATTTTTTTGGTTTTGTCTTACTAAACATGCATCGTAGTTGAAATTTTAATTCACTAATGATCTCCAAGATACGATGAAAATGTAAAAGTTTAATAGCCTGGTTTTCTAGCAGATTTAATTATTTATTAAAATGTTTATTATTTAAATGGACAATATGTTGTTGAGTTTATTTCAAAAATTAAAAATGATTCTTTAACAAATTATTGTCTTGTGCTGATGATTCAGTGTACACTAATTTGTAAATAGTATTAGTGATTTTTCTTAAATTTGAGTGCAGTTTAATTAACGGCAATTAAAAAAAAATTAACCAGTTTTTGTTATGCACTTAATTATTATTTGAATATTGGAATTATTCATATCTTTATCAGTAATGTTAAAAATGAAAAACGTTTCATTAGATATTTATCAGAAAAGATTTTGATATTTCTTATTTCTAACAATAATATTTTATGAATTTTTCAAATTATTCATTTTATTTCATTCTAATTTATTCAAAACTTAAAATTTGTTTATGTTCTGTTTGTGAACTTAATAAAAATTATTCAAGGTCTTATAATAAAAAATTGTTTTTGTTGTTTTAGTAAAAAGCAACAAATGAATAATATTAAATTTTTTATAATTCGCACTTAATCACAAATCTAATTAGAAAACAGAAACATCATTAATATTGGTAGGTTAATGTATAAATAGCAATATAAAGTTAATCTCTACAGCTGAGTAGCGAAATAACATGGCTAAGTTAATAAAATTGATTTTAATTTATGTATTTATTAATTTCAAATTTAGTCGCTGTGATGGAGGTAACAATTAATGTTCATAATTTACTTATGTTTTTTGATAAATATCATAATTTTGTAGAACGCAAAGCTTATAACTAAAGGTGTATTAGACAGTTAGAGTAATTGAGTTAAGATTTTTTTGCGATTCCAACAAAAAGGTTACCTAACACAAATTTAATCAAAGTTTGTAATAGACAATTTTGAAACGTAACTAAATGACTCTAAAAAATTGCTGTAATAAAAACAAATAAAATATTTTTATGTCGTAATTAAGGCTGATTAAGGCCTACTTGTTTCTTCAATAAAGCACAATGTAACAAGATGTGCAAACACATAACTAAAAAAGTTGTCTAGCAAAGTGATCATCTTTATAATAAGTTCTTAAACATGTTCTAAACTTTTATATAAAAGTAATAACTATCACAATTGAGTAGAAATCATAATACTCTTGGACATTTTTTATGACCTCAAAGAAATAACCACACAGCACAGAGATGAAATTATTAATAATTATGAGAAGTCATGAATTTTTTTCTGCCTACAGCAATTGAGAGATAGTTTTGTCCTCATTTTTACTCAGAAATGGAAAGAGAGTTGAACATTTTCAACGTAATTAACTTTCTAAGCCACAGAAAAAGACAGCTTTTTTTCCTCTGTTGGAGGTTTCGAGTTGTTTTTCCTTGTATTCTAATCTACTAAACTTTACATGTCTTTTTTTGTCTTGTTCTGCAGTTTTTTGTTTTTTCTATTCCTTTTTTTATTGTTTTCCAGTTCTAATTTTTTTGTAATGTTTTATTATTTTTTTATCTCTGTGTTTTTTTTCCAAAAGTATAGCTCTTGATTTTTGTTAATTTTGTTTTTTCCTTCTTTCTTTTTTGTTTCTGTTTTTGTTTATGTTTTTTTAAATTTTAATTGTACATTGTTTTTTTCCATTTATTTTCCCTTCTTTATTTGTTTTTTTTCTGTTTTGTTTGTTTCATCCATATTGATTTCTATTATTTAGTACTAAATTAACCTTTGGCCTACATCTTAATTTTAATTTTTTTTAAGAACAAAATTAATTGCCGTTATGTTGTTGCAGTTCTATTTAAAAAATATTTTATGCGTTGTTTTTAGTTTATTTTTATGCGTTTTTAGTTAATTTTTTTGCGTTTTTAGTTTATTTTTTTAAAAATGATTGTTTTATAATAAATTCATTTATTAAATTTACAGTTCAAATATGTTATTTTAAATTTTTTAAGATAAAGGTTCAAGTTTTAGATACATTGGATGTTACAAGCATTTTGATACAACTTCCATAAAAACAACAGTTCAGTCTGCAAACGAGTGCATTCATTTCTGTAATAAATCAAGTTCATGGTTTGCTGCTTTGAAGGTTGAATATTATAAAACAAATGTTATATTTGTTTTAATTTTTATTGTTTTTAATTTGTCTTTTTCATTTATAGCCTAAATTATTTCAAATGTTTAAATTTAATTTTTGTTTTGATAATTACAAACTATATTGCAGAATAAAACAGAATGTTATTGTGGCAAAACCATAAATTTTACAGTTCCATCATTTAATTGTAATTTAATGTGTTCTGATAATATTGATACATGTGGAGGAATTCTATTCTATTCTATTTATTTAGGTAATTTAAATTAATGTTTATGTTTAGTTGAAATATTTAATATAATTCACTTCTACATAACTGTCACTCAATCACGTTTCAGTTGAAAATTTTGATCAGCCAAAATATCTGGGATGTTATGAAATCACTTTTAATAATTTTGCCATGCACATGGATAACAACTTGATGGAAATTGATATGTGTTTTAATTACTGCTCACAACGCGGATATAATTTTATGGCACTTTGGGTGAGTCATTATTTAAAATTTAAGAAATTGTTTTGAACACCTATATAGAAAACAACGAGTGAAAAAATCAATAAAACTCAAAATTCATATGAAATAACTTCATATAACCAATTTACTAAACAGGCCTTTTGATGAGCAAACTGAAAACAACTAAGCAAGCACAAAGCATTTGGTCCAGATAAACGTCATCATACATTGAAGAAAAACTATGCAAAATCACTTGCTAAGCAAGAACAAAGCATTTTGTCCAGATAAATTTCATCATACATTAATGAAAAACTATGCAAAATCACTTGCTATTCCTGTTACTTTTATATTTATTTTAAAACTTTGCTGTGAACTGGTCAATTTCAAGTTTAATTCATAACAGCAAATGTGATTCCGTTATAAAAAATTGACAAAACACCACAAGTGTCAGGCAATCTAATTTCGGTAATTCCTTGACATTTGAAACCATTATTGAACCGCTTTTTTCATCATTTACATCAACGATTTTCCAGAGATTAGTTGAAACATGAATTTTTGATGAACAAAATATTTGACTGAAAATAATTTCTAATACAAAATTAAATCTCGGCGTTTTATTATAAAAATTATTCTAAACAAATGTTTGGTTGTGCATTATGTATCTAATAAAAAAATCTGTTTTTTATTAATAACAAAAAAACTTTGTGACTCTAAATCGAAAGATATTTGAAAGTGTTGTGTTTTGCAAAAATAAAATAGAAAATCAGTTTCATAAAAAACAAATTAAATACTGAATTTTATTAAATAATCATTTGCTGCCTTGCTGTTTGGTTTGCTTTATTCATCATTTAATCGTCCGTTATTGGAGTTTGCAGTTCCAGCCTTGTCATTAAATCAAATAGGAGATTAAAATGTTAATCAAATAAAAAATTGTATTGATAATGAGCAATATCACCAGTACTTTAAATTGCAAAACATAACTATGAAAAATGTCAAAAAACAAAGACGTGACAAATTAGACAAGTTTGACAAAAGTCGTCATTTTGCAATAGTAAACAGTCAAGTGTTCAAAACAGCTCTTTATCGTTGGCTGAAAACCCATCAATCTCAACGACTGTCAAAATAAATTTGAAAACTTAGAAAAAACTAATTTTAAACAAAATTTAAACCACCAATGGTTTCAAAAATAGTGTTTTCATCAAAAATAATTTAGACAATTATTATAAACGTATTTGTAAAAGATAATAAATTAAAATTATATTTTTTATAAAAAATAAAATTGAATGTCAATTCAAATTGATTAATTTAATCAATTAAAAATAAAACAAAATAACTGTTATATACAAAAATTACAAAACATTTTAATTAGTTACATAAACTTGAACAAAATAATGAACAATTTTATTTTAACTTGTAGACCTCTGATATTTGTGCTTGCTTCAATTACTTAAATAGAAATGATAAAACGTACGAAGAGTTATGTTATAGGAATTGTGCAGGAAATTCTTCTCAAATATGTGGAGGACTTGGGAAAAGTGTTTATTCAAGTATGTTTTTTTAATATGTTGTTAGTTTGTAAATATGAAGGTTTTAAATGATAGTTTGTGTCATTTGTTTAACAAAATTTTTAAATGTTTTATTTTTACAATTTATATTACGTTACTATTGTTACACTGAATGTTTCTTATTTGAAATGTATCTTAAAACTTGTTTCATTAATCAAATTCTTTATAGTAAATCTACCGCTGGTGTGATTGCTTGCCTGCTTGCTTGAATGTTTGCAAATCTTAAAAGTAAAAAATAACAAAATTTCGTTGCTCAAACAATTAAAAATTTGAAATATAGGCATGTTTTTTATTGAAAATTAAAAAAAACATTGAGAAAAATTGTAATTAAAAATAATAATCTGTTTGAAAAAAATTAAAACCAAATACGATATATATAATTTTTTTTAAATGTGTTTTAAGAAGAAATTTTTGCGTTAAATAAAAAGCCAGCAACTCCTGAAATATAAAAAACTTGTTTTTTACGGCTTAATTGTTTTATTGTACTTCTAATTAAAAATCATGGGTTTTTGAAACAAGATGTAGAGAATTATATAAACTAATCAACTTGTAGTGCTATTTTATAATCTTTTTTATTTCTTAATTCTAAGCCTTTTATGATTTGATCAATAAAATTGTGTGATAAAATCAATTATTTACCTTTAATCTCATTAAAAAAAATAAAATTTGATATAACATTGAATTGAAATGTTTTTTCAGCTTGTTCAAGTTCAGCTTTAAATAAAAATTGTTCTGAGTTGTTTCACTGTAAAGATGGTAGAATTGATGAAAATGGTGAATGTCCAACAAAGAAATGTATTGATGGATGGAAAGGAGAATCATGCAATCAAAGAGGTTTTATATAATTAACCATAATTTCAATGTGAAATCTTATTCATTGGTAAACGTTTAAAATTTAGATTGCAGCATACAAAATGGTTTATGTGGAAAACATGATTGTAAAGAATTTATTATTGGTGACAAAACGTTTTCAGAATGTGTTTGCAATGAAGAATTTCAAAGTACCAGTTCAACTATTTATGACATTGAATGCATTGGTAAGTAAGAAAAATATTGATAAAAACAAACATTTTAATAGAAAGTTTAACTCCCACTAAATACGTTACAACTATAAAAAAGTTTAATTAATTATTTCAATGTGCTTGCAACGAAAGATTTAAAAGTTTAACTGTTTTTAACAATCAAAGCAAAGGGTTATTTAAACTATTGAATAATAGATTTTAAATTATACATTTAGTTTATTGACGTCTGTTTGTGCTAAAATTGTTCAATTTAATTTTTAACAAAATTTCAATTATTTATAACTTTTAAATTTTTAATTCAATTTTAGCGAGTTTTTTTAATTTCCTTTATTAATACTATTTACAAATAAAATCAAAATAAAATTTCATATTAAATCAATGCAGAGGTTAGTAATAATTAAACATTAATGCTCCTCATTATAAAGATGTGTATATTAATTTATAGTCAGTAACAATATGTGTTTACAAATCAATAATATACCATAAAACATTGTAAGCAATATGGGCGTAAATTTGAGTTAGAAGATGTATTTTTTAATTTGTTTCTGGGTTACATAAATTTGTACTTTTACATAATTATTACCAAATTAAAAAAACAAGTTGCTTTTTAATAACTTGTTTTTCTAAGGATGACTCAACCAATTAAAAAAAATTTGTGTCTTTTTAATAAAGGCATAAAAATGAACTATATTTTTTTGTATACTCGACCGATCCCAATGGAAATGCTGTTAATTTTTATTTGTCTTTGAACTTTAAATGGTTGCTTAAAAGCAAAAAAACTGAACTACCATAATGACATTTTTGTAATGTATGTAGTTATGTTATATAAAATTTGTGTGTTGAAACATATATAACTAGAAAGTATTATTTTGAAATTTTTATTTGTACGTGCAAGCCTTCTCAGTCATGAATTTCAAGAAGAATCGTTTGAGGACAAGACTAAGTAACTCTTACCTACGTAATATCTTGCTCATCAAGACAGCGTCATTGAGCCTGACCTGACCTGACCAGATTACTGCATTCAAGATCTCAGTTGCATCCTTCACGTTAAAATTGCAATAAAAGATTCTTAACTCTTTATTGTCTGTATTTGCGTTGTGAATAAAATAATTTTACATCATTACCCCCCGGTCAGATAAAAATATATTGTTCATATATGAGTTTGCTGATGTTAAATCATGTTATTTTTGTATTATTTGTTTAGAAACACTAAAATAGTTATTAAATTATTCAGATATAAATGAGTGTGAACAGCACCCCTGTAATGAACCATCTCAAAAGTGTTTTAATACATTTGGATCTTATAACTGTATTTGCTCTGAAGGATTCAAATACATCAATGCTTCTTATTGTGAAGGTGTGTATAACAATAAATGTGCACACTTTGATGTGCACATTAGAATTAACAAAATAGTGCTTATTTTAATTAGATTTAAATGAATGTGAGCAACATCCCTGTAATGAACCATCTCAAACTTGTTTTAATACATTTGGATCTTATACTTGTAATTGCTTTAAAGGATTTAATTACATCAATGTTTCTTATTGTGAAGGTTTGTATAAATGCTGTTATTATTTATTTTACAAAACAATTATGCATTCTGCAACATCTAATCATTATTAAAATCGGTTTTTTTCTATTTTTAAATAAACTGTTTAATTTATAAATGTAAAATACATCAATGCTTCTCACTGCGAAGGCACGGTAAAAAAAACTTATAAAAATTTTTGAATCAATAATATTATAACATGCAACAGAAAGAAACTTTAACATCAACCTTTCTTATTGTTTGTTGTTTGTTGAATACTGTTGTTATTTTCTGTTAATTGTTAGAATTATCTACATAACTGCTTATTTTAATTAAATACAAATAAGAGTGAATAACAATTCTGTAGTGAATCACTTTAAAATTGTTTTAATATAATTTGGTTTTATACTTGCATGTGATCTGAAAAATTGTACTACATGAGACGTGTTGATATCGTGGTTTGGATATGTTATCTAGAGTTCACTAGTGTTACAGCGCATTAAAACATAAATAACTGAAAATAACTGAAAACGTTTTAATTTATACAGATATAAATGAATGTGAAGCACATCCATGCATTGAACCATCTCAGACCTGTTTTAACACATTTGGATCTTATATTTGTAATTGCCCTGAAGGATTCAATTACATCAATGCTTCTTATTGTGAAGGCGTGCATAATAATTACTAAATAATAAACATTTTTATGAATTAATGATAATATATCCTGCAACATCTATTTATGAAAATCAATTATTTTTATTATCTTCTAAAATTATTTTCTTTCAATAATGCAGATATAAACGAATGCGAAGCTATAACAGATCCATGCCAGAATGAAACTTTGGAATGTATTAATTATCATGGTTCATATAATTGCTCATACGTTGAAGGTTATAATTTTTATATTATTTTCAATTAGTGTTTTTAAAACTAAGTTATATAATTTTATTTTTAAGTTAAAAGCACAGTTGCTGAAAAAACACTAAGAATAGTTTTTGGAACAATAATAACTGTGTTAGTAGCTGTAATTGTATGTTTTGTGATCTGGCTTTATGCCATCAAGAAAAAGGTTTTTGACATTTTTTTTTCAAAATAATGGCAATTGAGTTTTATATTTATTATTTTATAAAAAACCTTTTACTAAACGTTTATTTTTTTCAGGAAACTAAAAGTGTAGCTGAAGCTAAATCTGTTGAGAATTAACTGCTTTCATGTTTTCAGTTTCAAATTTAATTAAGTTTTTTTTTCTTTTTAACATTGTAAAAAATAACATTTCTATATGCTTTTATCAACTTTCAATTGTCCGGATGTCCGGGGATGTCCTAGAAATGTACTGGATGTTTTTGTTGATAAGGACGACATAAACCTTCCAAGTCATATTAATTATAAACTTTAATTTTTACTGTCTATTAGGATAATATTTTCACAATACGATTTCGTTATGAATTGTGTCACTGTTAAAACATTTTGTACAAGCATGCTCGAAAGTTTTGTAATTTCGGACAGCTTTTTGTTATTTTGTGGTGTACAATTTACGTACTAGTAGTCAAATAAACTGAAATGAAATTCAAATTTTTTTTAAAAAAACTGTCGTTGAATGAACAATATCTGTCCGGACAATACAACTCCGTTCACTATCCCCCGTCTATTACTTCAACCAGCACATGTGAATAATAATAACTAGAATTTGTGTTTATAAATATATTGCTTAATATTTGTCTACATATCAACAATAACAATATTCTTCCGGACAATATCTATCTTAAAAAATACTCTCGTAAAATACGTATATATTATTGATTTATTCTAATATGTAAAAATATTAACTGCATAAGTCAACAAAAAAAAATACGTGAGTGAGGATAAATGCAACTAAGAAACTTGCAAAACAAATCATTTTTTAAAGAATGCCACAAAGGACTCTAGCCAAATGTGCAGAGTCATCATTGAAACTTTTGAAGTTTTATCAGGTCACGCAGCTCAACAGGGTGAAAAATTTATTTAGCCTTGAAAGTGCGATTTATAAAAATTATTAAGTGGCCTTGAAGCTTTTTAGGACTTATGCCACTTTAAATTTGTCAAACATTATTTCTATCTGCTTATAAATAAAAACACTTCAGGTTTTTAATAACAGAAACACTTTCTCAGACGCCAACAACTTTGTATTGATTTTTATTTTTTAAATTAAAATAAAGGGTTTTCATTAGTAGATATTATTACATATTTAGTAATTAGTTATTCGTTTATCTTTTTGCAGTTATAATAAGAAAAATAATATAGTTGTTGTTATACACATATGCAGTTAAATATACATACAAGCTGTCTTAAGAGGATACTGTCCAAGGGATATTGTCCGAGAAGATAATGTCCCGTAGAATTTTGTCCAATAGGATAGTGTGCGGATATTGTTTATACATCTAACGATTAACGTCACGTCAAACGTAATACAAATAAAGTAAAACTAATCCAAACCAGTTTTTCTTAATAACGGTCTCGTTCCTCCGCTGGCTTAGTGAACAAGTGAGTTAAATTTCAAAGCAATTTATATTGAAATCGTTTTTTTAACCTGTTCGGCTAATGAAAATAAAAGTTTGTTATTTTAGAAATTGAAACAGTTGCAAAATAATAAGTAATGACTAATAACTAATTGAAATGGTGAAATTTTAATGAAAACAATAAAAGTTATTTATTTTATAGGATCTGAAAAGTGTCTTAACAATTAAAAATTATCTACTCGAAAATATGAAAAAAGTTCAAAATTCATTTTGTAGTAGACGTTGAAGGTAGCAATTAGTAGGAGAGTTTGAAGAACTTACTCATTAATTTTTCTCCCTCATGCGCTGACTAACATGATCAGTTGAATTGTACTATTAACAACAAACACAGGTCTTCTGATACCCAGGGTTAATAAATTCAGTCAACAACTTCTTGTTTTGATAATAATTAAATCTCATTAGTTTGTCATTTTCAGATTTTCCATACATGTGCTTCGTAAGGCTTAACTTGCGTTGCGCTAGATGCCTTAAATGCTCATCTCACATAGTGCAAATAGACCAATATTGAACAAAAGAACAAATTGTTTATTTCAACGCTATTGGACTACGATGTAAAAAATTGGTATTAAAATTTATTTTTTAATTTTTTCAACCGAACCCAACCCGCGCATATTAAAAAATTGAAAACATTCTAACCCAACTTAACCTTACACATCCATGGATTAACCCAACCCATGTTAAACTCTGAATCAGCTGGTTTAAAATTAATTAAGATTTTTTATGACTAAAAATACTTAAAATCATATTTGAAGGCTATAAAGATTTTTTTATTCAAAACAAACATTCATTTAATATTTACAAACTTCTAGTCAACGTTAACACAAAAATCTCTAAATTGTTGAAACAAATAATTTTGTATTTATTTAAAAAAACATAATTTTGGTTATGGTTTATCAACTGTTAATTGCAGTTTGAAATAATTGCAAAACAACTTTCATTGAAAATATAATTTGGAATATTATTTGAAGTTTTTTATTAGGTGCAACTTTTATAACTGGTTGATTAACTGCAGTTGCAATTAAATTAAAGGTTTTTATCTTAAACAAATTGGGAAATTTTAAGCAAAAAGTAATATTTATATGAAAACCGCATCATATGGTTACAATTTATTTAGTCTCAGTAGCCAAAAAAAAAATCTTGAGTGCAGTTAATTAACAACAATTGAAAACAAAAATAAAACGTTTCTGATATGCTCTCAATTAATATTTGAACCATGAAATAAGCTAGTTATTTATCAGTAAATATCAACGTTGAATACCCTACTAAAACATTTTTTATATTTTTTATTTCTAATATTAAATGTTTACAATCTTTTTAATTTGTGTTCATCTTTTTTATTTCGATTCAATTTATTTAAAACTTGAAAGTTGTTTTAAAATTCTCTTCGGCAATATAATAAAAATTACCAAGGTTTCTTTGTAAATTAGTGTTTTTTGTATTTTATTGAAAACACAACAGCTAATTAATTGAAAAGTTTCTCTTAATGTGCACATAAGTACAATTTTTAATTATAAAACGAGAAAGTCAGCAATTATAATTTGTTTATATATAAATAGGATTATAGACTTAAAATCTTTACAACTGAGTAGCGAGGTAACATGGCTAAGTTAATAAAAATGATTATGATTTATTTATATATTAATTTTACATTTACTTGCTGTGATGGAGGTAACAATTAATGTTTATATTTTACTTTTGCTATTTGCTAAATATCAAAATGTTTTAGAGCCTAAAATTAGCTAAATAATAATAATTAAATTTGTCAGTTACAGTTATTGAGTTAATTTCTTTTTTGCGATTCCATCCTAAAGACTAATGTTTTGTTTAACCCATCTGTTTCTTCCTAAATTTCGTTTTGGTGATTGTCCGTGCATCTGATTATCACCTCCAACTTGTTGAACTCTGAAACGCTTATACATTTTATTATTATTATAAATCATTTATTGAAATATTTTAATTAATACACTTATTTGCAACGTATTATAAATAAGTACAATTGATTTTAAGACAGTAGAACGTTTTCTATAAATTTTGCTTTACAGTTGTAATGCTGAAAGTAAACAACATCTAACATATCATAAATAAAATTAATTTATTTGTAGATACTAGACGAAGTTCTATAAGTTTGCTATTTAATTAATGAGCTAAAATAAAGATAACACACTGAGAATTAGCAAAGTTTTTGGTTATTTATAATACTACTAGAATTTAATCGGCAGCAAGCACCTGTTTATCTAATAATCTAGGCTACATAATTATAAATTAATCATATAAGACTGATCACCTTATTAATAAGTCCCTAAACATATTTTAAATTTCTATATAGTATTAATAATTATTAAAGTTTGGTAGGATTCATAATACTCTTGGACTGAACTTTTTTATGACCTCAAAAAATAATCATATTTGCACAAAGATGAAATTATTAATAATTATAAGAAATCATATATTTTTAGATGTCTACAGCAAATGAGAGATTGTTAATTTTTCATGTTCACTCAGAAATGCCATTAGTGGTTAACATATTTAACGTTATTAACTTATTTTTGTTTTTGTTTGTTTAGCTTTTATTTTTTCTGTTTTTTTTTGTTTTTTTTTTTACATTGTTTTCTCTATTTTTTTCATCCTTATACCACTTTTAGCTTTTTTTTTGTTTTTTTCATCTATATTAATTTCATTGTTTAGTTTGTTTAATCTATGTTAATTTCATCTATTCAATACTGAATGTATTTTTGGCCTATAGTTCTTTTTTATTTTATTTTGTTAAAGAACATAATCAATTACCGTTGCTAAGTTATTGCAGTTCAATTTAATAAATTATTTCATGCGTTTTTAGTTTATTTGTTACCAAAATGATTGTTTGTATAATAAACTTCGTTATTGAATTTACAGTATATATATTTTTTAATTGTTCTTAAAGAAAAAATTTCAAGTTTTAGATACCTTGGATGTTAAAAGCATTTTAACACAACGTCTATGAAGATAACTGTTCAATCTGCCAACCAATGCATTGATCACTGTAATAAATTAAGTTTATAGTTTGCTGCTTTGAAGGTTGAATCTTAAAAAACAATTGTTATAATTATTTTAATTTTCATTGTTTTTAATTTTTTTTTTGTGGGAGAAATATTCATTTTACAGTTTCATTATATAAATGTAATTTTATGAGTTCTGATAGTATTGATACATGTTTATTTGGGTAATTTGAAAAAATGTTTGTGTTTTTTTTTAGTTATTATTTTCTATTATTTTTTTTTTGATTTATTTGTTAAGAATGTTTTAAAATAATTCACTTTTAAATAAATTTTACTCAATATTTTATCTTTCTGTGTTTTTTTACTTCTTGTTATTTTTGTTTTTTATATTGTTTTTTCCTTCTTTCATTTTGTTTTGTTTTGTTTGTTTTGTTTGTTTTATTTTAATTGTAAATTGTTTTTTCTCCATTTATGTTTTCCCTTCTTTATTTGTTTTACTTTTTTTTATCTGTTTTGTTTGTTTCATCCATATTAATAATAATAATAATAATAATGATGAATTTATATATTGATTTCTTTTATTTACTAAATTAACTTTTGGCCTACATCTTAATTTTAATTTGTTTAAGAACATAATAAATTGCCGATATGTTGTTGCAGTTCTATTTGATAAAATATTTTATGCGTTTTTAGTTTATTTGTTAAAAAATAATTGTTTTCATAATAAATTAATTTATTAAATTTACAGTTCAAATACGTTTTTTTAACTTTTTTAAAATAAAGGTTCAAGTTTTAGATACATTGGATGTTACGAACATTTTAATACAACTTCCATGGAGATAATTGTTCAATCTGCAAACGAGTGCATTCATTACTGTAATAAATTGAATTCATGGTTTGCTGCTTTGAAGGTTGAATATTATAGAACAAATGTTACATTTTTTTGAATTTTCATTGTTTTGAATTTGTCTTTTTCATTTATAGTCTGAATTAATTCAACTGTTTAAATTTAATTTTTGTTTTGCTAAATACAAATTATATTACAGAATAAAACAGAATGCTATTGTGGACAAAACATTTATTATACAGTTCCATCATCTAATTGTTATTTGATGTGTTTTGATAATATTGATACATGTGGAGGAATTCAATTCTACTCTATTTATTTAGGTAATTTAAAAAAATATTTGTGTTTTTGTTTAATTTTTTTCTAAATTTTGTTTTAAATAGTTTATTTTTACACAAATTTCCCTGAATCACATTTTAGTTGAAAATTTTGATCAACCAAAATATCAGGGATGTTATGCTAATATTCCTGAGATTAGTTATTATAACGAGCACATGACTATAATGTATGATTTGAACGAGTTCAGGAGGGACAAATTGATGACAATTGATTTGTGTTTTAATTACTGCAGCGGATATAATTTTATGGGACTTTTGGTGAGTTATTATTTTAAATTTTAAATTGTGTTTTAATTACCTATATAGCTAACAACCAGTGAAAAATTCAATAAAACTAAATCACTAATTTATTAAAGAAGCCTTTTGAAGAGCAGACTGAACAAAACTTAGAAATTGCAAATAATTTGGTGCAGACAAGCTTCATCATACATTAAGGAAAAACTGTGCAAAAATAATTTGTTATTCCTGTTACTCTTATATTTATTTTAGAGTTTTGCTGCAAACTGGTCAATTCCAAACCTAATTCATAACAGCAAATGTGATTACGATATAAAAAAATTACAACTGGCAAGCAATTAGCAGGTAATCTAATATGGGTTGTTTGCATAACAATAGGATCTGTTAGAAGTTAGAGTTTTCAGATCCAATCCGGTCATTAAATTAAATGTAATGTTAATGAAAAAATGCAAAAAAAGCATCATCTTTAGTAATTAAAGTTGCAGAACTTAGCTATGAACAGCCTTTAAATAGTCAAGGTTGAACAACTTCAAAAGACAGAGAAGTGACAAATTAGACAAGTTTGAAAAATGTCGTCATTTTGTAATAGAAAACAGCATAGTTGTTAATGCACCAACTGTTAACGGATTCAAGGCAGCTCATTATTTTTGGTTGAAATTCAATCAAGCTCATCGGCTCTCAAAATAAACTTGAAAACACACTCACTGGAATTGTCATTACAGCATATATATTACAACTATTACCGTACTACAAGTACTAACTTATTTGAAAAAAATATAACACGTAATTGTATAAATTGCATTTTTTTGGGACAGGCGCCTCGCGTGCGGCTGCCTTTCAACTCGTCCCGCCTAATCTAATCTAATCGTATATTTACAAACAGTTTTATTTCATTATTACTTTCAAAATTCAAAAATCTTTTTTTTATAGTATATTGATATCAATTTGAAGCATTTTAAGTTGCTCTTCGGTCTATTTCTGCGTCGTTTTGAGTTCGTTAGAAAAACAAATATGGCGGGATTGGCGTCTCGCGTGTAGCTGCCTTTCATTACATTACATTCCTTACATTAAAAACTCAAAATTCTTCTCTTAAGCAATGGATTATTATCAACGTAAAACATTTGGCGTTGCTTTTTCGGACGGTTTTTGTGCCGTTTACTGCTTTCTAATAAACATGTCTGCAATGTGTACGCCTACTCGTCAAATCTACTCTCGGAGCAAACTTATCTCGATCAACTTTCAACACTGCCGCTCTCCCAGTGGAACGTTTCTTCAGAGCCTTCGAGAAATCCATCTGTTGCGTTACGACGTTCGAAGATACCACTACAGGGGACGAAGAGCTGGCCGTTTCTTCCATACCTCCTCCCGCTCTGGTTTTCCCGCCCACACTATCGACGGTACTTGCATCGCTTCGGGTCTCCATAATTTTACAATGCCCTCTGGTTGTCACACTGGAGTGCACGTTCTCTCGGAACCAATGTCTCCACGTTGGACGACGGCAGAAGCTCTCATACATCTGCCTCCTCTAGCAGAACACTTGCATTCGGTTTGCTGAATGCGAACTCGGTTTGATCAAAATATACAGAAATCAACAATGAAATAAGCGATAGAAATCTCGACATCTGTTTACTCATTGAGACTCATCATTCCTCTACCAGAAACACTTCTCTCCGTTGCTGCGTTCCTGAAAATTATTCTCTACATGATTCCCCAAGTCAGTCCGAGGGTGAGGGTGACCGTGGTTACGGAGGTGTTGCTGCCATAATCAACTCTAGCTTGAGATACCACCAAATTAAATCGTCCAGCCCGGAAGTGACGTTTGAGTCACTTGCATTCACGGTTGGCGGTTGCTTTACTGTTGCGGTATTGCTGTTATACCTTCCGGGCTCGTAGCAGGTGTCGGATTTATTTTTTGAAGAACTGAAGAGATACCTGAAAGTTTCGGCTCTATACAAGTGCCAAATTGTTGTGACTGGAGATTTCAACATTCATATTGAGAGAAAAGATGACCATGATGCCGTGCGATTACTGGATCTATTCGCGAGTTTTGATTGCGGCCAGCATGTGCACGAACCAACTCACACTCGGGGGGGGGGGGGGGGGGAGGAACGCTCGATCATATTTTCACGCGTCATGAGAAGACTGTTTCCGATGTGGGCGTTGATCCAGCTGGAGTAATATCTCATCATAGTGTCATAACCTGGAAATTGCATTTCGTTCGTTTTAGGTCCTTGGTTTCTTGCCTGGTTTTACTGGTTTCCCAGTTGTGATCACTGCGGCGAGGTGACCACCGATTGCTGTATGGTACGATGATGAGTCTTGAAAGTTGCGTCGCAACTCGCGAATTTTCGAAAAACGTTACAGACGTAAGATGTTTCTCTCTGATAGACTGGCCTGGGTGGAGAAAGAAAAAGATCGTCACAAAATTAACCGTGCCAAGGAAAATGGCTACTGGTTACAGATTGTAAAGAATAATGTTGGTCAACTTAGAAAATTGTGGAAGACGTTCTCTAGTAATGGACTTTGTCGATAAGGTGGCGCCTAATTAAATGATTCTTTGATTTGATTTGATTTGATTTGATTTGATTTGATTTGATTTGATTTGATTTGATTTGATTTGATTTGATTTGATGCAAAACTTAACTTCAGACAATAATTAAAAACGTATTTGTAAAGATAATAAATTAAAGTTTAATTTTTTATAGAAATTAAAATTGAACGTAAATTTAAATCAATTAATTAAATCATATAAAAATTTACCAAACTAGCGGTTTTAAACGAAAATTTGAAAAATGTAAACGAAAATTTGAAAAATGTTAAATTAATTATATAAACTTAAACGAAACAATAAAATGTTTTAAATTTTATTTTAACTTGTAGTTAACTAATGCTTGTTTCTGTGACAATGACTTAAATAAAATTAAAAAAATCGAAGAAGAGTCTTGTAATAAACAATGTGGAGGAAATTCTTCTCAAATATGTGGAGGACAAATTATGATAGACAGTGTTTATTCAAGTAAGATTTTTTTAATATGTTCTTAGTTTGTAAATATAAAAATTTTAAATTATTGTTTATGTCACATGTTTAACAAAATTTTTATATGTTTTATTTTACCAATTTAATTACTTTATTATTGTTAAACTGAATCATTTTTATTTGAAATGTATTATAAAATGTTTTTAACAATTCAAAATCTTTATATTAACTTCATTGCTGGTCTTGGTTGTTTGCTTGCTTGGCTGAATGTTTGCAAATTTTAAAAATAAAAACTAACTAATATAACTATGTTTTATATAAATTTTAACAAATGTGGTTTAAAAAAAATTAGTAAAAAGCCGGCAACTCTTGATATATAAAGAACTTGTTTACTTGTATTTTGTACATTTAATTAAAAATCTTATGTTTTATGAACAGCAAAACTTTGCTAATTATGGAAACACGGTGTAAATAATTATATAAACTAGCTTATAGTGATATATTATAATTTTTAATAACTTGTTTTTTTGCTAGTAAAGCTTTTTTAAAATTGTGTGATAAATACAATTTTTAACCTTTATTCTCATTAAAAAAAATTAAAATAATTTTAAAAATAACATATAATTGATATGATAATTTTTTAAGCTTGTTCAAGTTTAACTTTAAATAAAAAGTGTTTTGAGATGTTTCACTGTAAAGATGGTAGAATTGATAAAAATGGAAAATGTCCAACGAAGAAATGTATTGATGGATGGAAAGGACAATCGTGCAATCAAAGAGGTGTTTTATAGTTAGGCATATTTTCTATTGTTAATTCTTATTGATTGGTGAAAATATTAAATTTAGATTGCAGCATACAAAATGGTTTATGTGGAGAACGTGAATGTAAAGAATTTGATATTGGCAGCAAAATGTTTTCAGAATGTGTTTGCAATGAAGGATTTCAAAGTGCCAGTTCAACTATTTATGACATTGAATGCATTGGTAAGTAAGAAAAATATTGATAAAAAACAAACATTTTAATAGAAAATTTAATTTCCACTAAATACGTAACAACTATAAAAACGTTTAATTAATTATTTCAATGTGCTTTCAACGAAAGATTTCAAAATTTAACTGTTTTTAACAAATAATGCAAAGGGTTATTTAAACTATTAAATAATGAATTTTAAATTATACATTCAGTTTATTGACGTCTGTTTGTGCTAAAGTTGTTTAATTTAATTTTTAGCACAATCTCAATTATTTATAACATTGAAATTCTTAATTCAATTTTAGCGAGTTTTTTTAATTTCCTTTATTACTACTATTTACAAATAAAATCAAAATAAAATTTCATATTAAATCAATGCAGAGGTTAGTAATAATTAAACATCAATGCTCCTCATTATGAAGATGTGTATATTAATTTATAGTCGGTAACATTATGTGTTTACAAATTAATAATATACCATGAAACATTGTAAGCAATATGGGCGTAAATTTGAGTTGAAAGATGTATTTTTTATTTTGTTTCTGGGTTACATAAATTTGTACTTTTACATAATTATTACCAAATTTAAAAAAAAACAAATTTCTTTTTTGTAACTTGTTCTTCTAAGGTAAACTCAACCAATTAAAAAAATGTGTGCCATTTTAATAAAGGTATAAAAATGAACTATATTTGTTTTATACTCGACCGATCCCAAACTCATTGACAAACGTTTTTTGTAATTTACTCAAGAAAAATTGCTACAAGTATTCAAATGAATTTGATCAGTTATATAACAATTGAAATGCTGTTAATTATTTTTAATCTTTGAACTTTAAATGGTTGCTTAAAAGCAAATAAACTCAACTACCATAATAACATTTTTGTAATGTATGTAGTTATGTTATATAAAATTTGTGTGTTGAAATATATATAACTAGAAAGTATTATTTTGAAATTTTTATTTGTACGTGCAAGCCTTCTCAGTCATGAATTTCAAGAAGAATCGTGTGAGGACAGGACTAAGTAACTCTCACCTACGTGATATCTTGCTCATCAAGACAGCGTCATTGAGCCTGACCTAACCTGACCAGATTACTGCATTCGAGATTTCAGTTGCATCCTTCACGTTAAAATTGCAATAAAAGATTCTTAACTCTTTATTATTTGTATTTGCGTTGTAAATAAAATAATTTTACATTATTACCCTCCGATCAGATAAAAATATATTGTTCATATATGAGTTTGCTGATGTAAAATCATGTTATTTTTGTATTAATTATTTAGAAACACTAAAATAGTTCTTAAATTATTCAGATATAAATGAGTGTGAACAGCACCCCTGTAATGAACCATCTCAAACCTGTTTTAATACATTTGGATCTTATAACTGTAATTGCTCTGAAGGATTTAACTACATCAATGCTACTTATTGTGAAGGTTTGTATAACAATAACTAAATGTTAATATTATTATTACTATTAATAGCAAATAATTTTTAAATAATGCAACATGTGATTTCAAAAATATTTATGTTTATTACCTTATAACTAAATTTTATTTTATTAACTCAGATATAAACGAATGTGAGTCAATTGCAAATCCATGTAACAATGAAACATTGGAATGTAATAATTATCCTGGTTCATATAATTGCTCTTACATTGAAGGTTATAAGTTTTATTTTCCCAAGTTTAACAAATATGTTGAAAATATTTTTTTTCAAAAGTTTTTTTTAATTTGTTATCGGCCCAGCCCAACGTAAGTTGAAAATTCTCGACCCAACCCAACCAACGGGACAACCCAACTAGGGTTGTTACAGTTACTGAATCTAAAACTGAAACATTCAGTTAACTGAATCTTTTTAGATTCAGTAACTTCAACTGAAACTGAAACTGAATCTTTTTTAAAAACTGTAACTGAAACTGAATCTATTGAGAAAACTGAATATAACTGAATCTTTTAGAATGAATATTTTTTATCATTTTATTATATTATTTTTATGTTTGCGGTTAAATGTTTTGATTCTATGGCACGGACGATAACTCGGTCGAAGTTATGAATAGTTCTTTCTTTTTGTTTCGTGTTAGTGTTCTGTTGCTTGCGTTGTTTTTCGAAGATTTTCAAGTTGTTAGATTACCAGAATGGAAGATACTTGTGTTAGTAATAACATTGTTATGGACGAATCTACCGAGGAAGAAGTATCGTTTATTCAACAAAATGAGTCGGAATCTGCTTTAGGACCTTCAACGAAAAAAGCTAGATTCAACAAATCAAGACCTATACTAACCCGGTACATAAAAGGTTTACAGGAGTTGGAGCCGATATTAAGTGCAATATTTGTTCTGTAATTTTGAAGGGTGAAAATATCAAAAATTTAGAGTTTCACTTGAGGAAGCATAAAACAGATCACACAGAGTATTTAGAGGAAAAAAATTGCTATGATATCAAAACACAAAGTAAGTCTATTAAACGACCCTTTTCATATTTGAAAAACCAGGCAACAATTGAAAACTGTTTTGTTGTTAAAGAACGCAAAAATGACATTAAAAAAGGCTCCAATGCCCATAATAAGGCTGTCCATGCTATCGCCTCAGCATTTGCTGCAAACAGTTCGCCATTTCTTTTGATCGAAGACCTTCTATTAAACATATGTTTGCAGTTGTGTCGGAAGGTCGTTTACTAACCTTGCCGAACCAACACGATACATCCACAAAAGTGTCCGAATTAGTAAAAGAATTAAAAAGATCTGTTGAATTATCATTGAATTCAGCGAAGTATGTGTCAATCACAACAGATGGTGTCGGCCATGTTATTCATCGGTAAGGATGGGAATAACTTGCCATTATTTTGATCGAAACATCAATAAAATAAAAAGAGCTCTTCTGACTTGTAGAACGATTACGCAACCCATTACAGGCTTTGCTCTTAGCAGATGTCGGCATAATTTGGGTGACGACAAGCTGGGAGCTGAAGTCTTTTATAAATTCAAGAAGGAATTTTTAAGCTAAATACATTTTTTAAATATGTCTTTGTTGCAAAATGTTTTTTATAGTAAATTTCTTCTTGGTAGTTAACCTAAAAAATTGAAAAAAACTGAATCTAACTGTAACTGAAACTGAAACTGAATCTTTAAAGATTCAGTTTACTGAAACTGAAACTGAATCTTTGTAAAGTTTCAGTTACTTTAACTGAAACTGAAACTGAATCTTTTTTCAAAACTGTAACAACCCTAAACCCAACCCATGGTCAACTCTGACGTTCATTAAGTCTATTGATTTCTACTATAAGACGTGTAGTTTTTAACATTTAAAGTATTTAATCAAATGCAGTAACATATAACATTTGTTTTTCTTTTTTTGTTATTATTTGTGATTTTCGTTGTCTAGATTTTCAAATTTCATTTCAATTTCTGTGGCTGTATTATTTAAATCATACAATTTTTCACTCAAAACACTTATCAGTTTTACTTAAAGTAGAATGTTAAGAATGTTTAGCGCTAAGTAAGCTCTCGTGCATTTTGCTTATTTTCAAGATAGATTTCCAATCCCATCCTTTTGCATTATAACGCATTACATCAACACGGGCATCAAAAATATTTAATCAAGCCCATCTTGATAATGTGAAGATAAACATATGTGTGTGGATGAGCAGTTATGCGCGTGGAGCTTACCTTTGGGTTAATGTAGAAACAATAAACATGTATGTGTTTATGTGTCTATATATGTGGGTGTGTGTCAGTGTGGAAACCGACCTGTTGATTATTGGGTAGATTCAAAGAGACAGCATGAATGTTATTTAATTATTCAATAAAAATTATTTTAAAAAAACGTTAATTAACTATAATTATGTGGCCTAGAAAATGAACCCAATGGGGGGGGGGAGTTTCCGAGGCTGGAATCCTAAAAATGATTAAAAATATTTATTTCTAAAAATACAATAATTAATTTAATTTTATATACTTACTAAGCCTATTCTTATGCAATCGGTAGAAATAGTGTAATTAGACGTGCACATACATATAAACAAAAATCTGTTTAGCAATGGTTTTTGACATCTAAAATAATAAATAAAGTAAGTTTTTTTGTTTATAAGTCATTGTATTCAGACGATAAAAATGCGTGTGGAAACTTACTTGTTGGTTATTGTAAACCATTAAAAGTTGAATTAAAAAATAAAAATGTTTACCTCGATGAATAGTTAACAAAAGATGTTTTTAGTTACTATGACGATGACAACTTTTGTCGTCATTAATCATATGCTTCTTAATTGTGTTTTTAATAATTTTAGTTTCTTAGAGTTTATCATATTTTTTTATTAATAAACTTTATAGTGTCTTAAAGTTAGTTTATTTAATGATAATCTCCCGAGCTTATAAACGTTCGCGAATGTCCCTGGACACCAGGACAAGTCAAAGCTGTTGATTAAAGGGTAAATTCGAAGGAACAGCTTGGGTTTTAATTGAATATTTCATAATTAATTATGTACCCTAGATGTTTAACAAAAAAATGACGCTTACTCCGTTCCAACTCTAATGAGCGTATAATTAGGAAAGTTACTTGAAAGTTTTAATAAAGAGCATTTTTTTCATAACTGAATGATTAACAGTCGTTGCAATTAAAATGAAATTTTTGACTTATCAAACTTTTCAAATTTTTAGACAATGGCGTAATTAAAGCCATATTTATAGAGTGGTTTATAAAATAATAACTTGGGCAAGTTTAATAGCGAAACAAGACTGGTTTTAAATGAACATTTGTTGAGGATTTTCAGATCATCATTGACTTCGGGGGTGGTTCCATGTGATTGGAAGTCAAGTGTTGTGGTTCCATTGTATAAAAAAGGTAGCAAAGTCGAGAATTACAGGCCAATAGCTTTGACATCAGTATGTTGCAAAATTCTTGAGTCAATAATTAAAGACCACATTATGAGCTACTTTTTGCAATATAATATCTTCACTTATAGACAGTTTGGATTTCTTCCTTCACGCTCTACGGTCCTGCAGTTGCTGAAGTTCTTGGACGAAGTTACTCTCTCGGTTGACTCTGGGTTGGAGGTGCATACAATCTACACCGACTTAGAAAAAGCCTTTGACAGAATTCCACACAAGAGACTCTTGTTTGAAATGAAGGAGTATGGAGTTCATCCAATATTGATAGAATTGATCAGAAGTTACTTGACGGAGAGATCATTCAGAGTTCAGTTGAGGGGTGGACTATCTGATTCCTTTCCCGTGTTGAGTGGTGTTCCTCAGGGAAGCGTGTTAAGTCCATTGTTATTTGTGATCTATATCAATGACATTTGTGGTGTTCGTGAAAACATCTACCTTTTCGCGGACGACGCCAAGTTGTTTAGACCGATCGCGGACTTCAAAGACACTCGGGAACTGCAGTCCGACATTTATAAATTGCAGCAGTGGTTCACAAGATGGCAAATGACAGTGAATCCATCTAAAGTTGTGTTTTGAAGGTTGGAGGTAATCGTTTTGCAGCGGATTACTATATGCAGGATACATCAGGTTTGTCTATTGTGGTTCCTGAAGTTAGCTCGGTTCCGTAACCGAATCTAGGAATCGTACTGGATTCAAAATTGAAATTCAGAGACCATGTATTCTCTAGAATCAAAAAAGCCAATTCATTGTTGGGTATAGTTGGAAGAACTTTAAAATATTTGCCTGATGATGCTTTTGTAACATTGTATAGATCTCTGATTAGATCTCAATTGGAGTACGGAGTTCAGATTTGGAGTCCTCACGGGCGTGGTCTGATTGAAGAACTCGAAAGGGTTCAGCGAAGGTTTACCAGAATGGTCAGGTCATGCAAAGGTCTCATTTATACGGAGAGGTTGAAAAAACTCAGATTGCCTTCCCTGACATATAGAAGAAAGCGAGCCGACCTAATTCTACTGTATAAAATGAAGTCTGGTCAGTTGATGGATTGCCACTGTCCGGGGTTGACACTTTGCCCTGACGAAAGAACTAGGGGACATGAGTTCAAGTTGACTACTAGGTTGGCTCATAAAGATTGCAGGAAGTATTACTTCAGTAACAGAGTGGTGGACGACGGGAATCGGCTCCCTGGGCCGGTGGTGTCTGCTGATACCTTGTCTTTGTTCAAATCACTTTTGGATGATTTTTTTGGTGATATTCAATTTGATTTTGCTTAGGATTTTTATTTTGCTCTGTTTATTTTTCGTTATTTTTTGTTGTATTTGTTTGCGCGTTCAGTTTGTGTTTATATTGTTCGGCGAGGGGCTTGCCCGTGCCTGGTTTATAATAATAATAATAATATTTATATATGTACTCATCTGATGTTTATCTGCTGCAATAAAGGTAACAATTTAATTTTGTAATCAACTAAATATATATTTCTAGTGGTAATTTGACCTACTTTAGTGGTTGTGCTGTATGAAGGAGTTACAGTTTTATTAAAACTATTGGAAACAAGTTTTTTGCTGAAGGATTTTAAATCAAGTATCAAAATTTGTCTAATACTTTAGATTTCTTGTTACATGGTTGTGTTTGATACAAGTACAGTTGAAGATATCAGTTGTTAATTTGAAAATTTCAAATTACAATAATAGATACTTACACTGGGTTACAAAAAACATGTTTTCAAAGTTAATAAATGAAATAAGAATAATAAAGCACGGCTGAATTTAAATTACATTTGTTTTTTGTTGTTTTTTTTAACTTGCTTTCTTGTTTATCTGTTTATCTGGATAGAAAAATAGGATCAAGTTTTGAAGTACTTCTCTTTATTTTTCAACTTGCTAAAATGTTACGTATTCAATTTTTGTCATTATCATTCTATTCCTTCAAATTTTCAGATTTATTAGCTGAAATTTGAAGAAAATATTGAATAAATTTGATTAAAATCTTGAATAACATCATAACTAAAAAATGTTAAACTATAATAATATTTAAAAACGTTTTAAAAACCACATTTTTTTCTGTACTAAAAAGTCAAAAAAATTTTTCCGGCTATTTAAAAATTGGTAACTTACATATCACACGCTGACAGTACAAATTTAAAACTAATAACGCGAGTCGTATTCCAGAGTATAAAACAATGCCAGAATATAGAAGAGTCAGCTAAGAAAATTGGAACCCTTTATGTTGCGGGACAGGTGGAAAAGGTTTGTTAAGGTGCAGCTGACAAGTGTAAATGTGTAGGTAATGGAATGAATGTGGTATCTGAGATGCTTGAAAATGCTTCTATTAATGCTTCTAAGGCTGGGGGTCAGAAGGGTTTGGCCAGGGATCTTGTCTTTCAGTTCGTAGAACGAATTGGCTTAGTAGCGATTCGTAACGTTGTAATTTGAAGATATTTATAGGACAAGCTTTCCCGAATTCTATTCCTGGTTATTACTGCTTCTAACGGATATTTTCTAAAGGATGCAGGTTTCACAAATTATCTCACTTCGCAGAATCTCCTGTTATTCTTACTAATCTCTTGATAATTCAAATTGTCTTTGCAGCACGTCTTTTACAAACTTTTATTCTCTCTCTAACACTCAACTTTAACACACTGTCTAAATTCTAAAAAATTCATGCACAAAATAATATTTCTAATTGTAACATTAACTAACCGGAAAAACATATATATATATATATATATATATACATATATATATATATATATATATATATATATATATATACATATATATATATATATATATATATATATATATATATATATATATATACATATATATATATATATATATATATATAAATTCCTAGATAAAAAATAATAAACACACACACGTACACACAGGCACACGCGCGCGCGCACACACACACGCACAAATATACATACATATATATAAACACATATATATATATATATATATATATATATATATATATATATATATATATATATATATATATATATATATATATATATATATATATAAATGACTTATTGTTTCAACATATCCAATCATTATAAAATGCACACATATTAAAATAAAAAATAAACAAATATCACGAAAATACGTAAGATGAATCATCTTCATCTTACATATCCCCCCTCTTCGAAAAAAGGAACGCGTCAGCGTTTCTTTCTGATTACATCGTCACTCTCTTTACGACTAAGAAAGTCAGCACCGATGTTATCCTTGCCTTTGAAATAGTTTACTTTCAACTTATTCTCAATCTCTCTGCGTGCTGTGTCAACAGGGCGGGCATCTCCGAAGATTGCCGAATTCAACTTTCCATCTTTCCCCACCCCTCCATTTTGGCCTCTAGGCAGAAGATTGAGCCTTGGTTTTTCTTTTGGCGGATTCAAAACTTGAACTTTTGCCTCAACTTTATTTCCTACCTTTGAAATGGCAGACGTGTTTCTTTCCTTGCTTTGATACAGCTCCGAGTTAGCCGACGTTTTTCTATAATTTACCCGATCATTCCTCTGAGTGCTGTCGTAGTTGGGAGCGGATTTCTGTGGTTTCCGACCAAAGCGTTTTCCTGCAGCCATTGCATCAAAACCTCTTACCCCTTCAACATTTTCCAGCACGAGATCGCAAAGTAGGTTTTTCATGCACACCACCTCTCTGGTTCCTCTGAACCAGTCTGTTTTGATTTTTACCACTGCTGTTGGAGCTACCCGAACTGTGCCGTCAATCAAAACACAGGGTCTCGTTCTTCCGGTCATCTGACGCGGGTGCACTAATGATTCCTTTACCATTATGGCAGTACAGCCAGTGTCCCTCAAACCTTTTACCGGTTTTCTGTTCACAAACCCTCTGGTTAAATTAAACTTTTCTCCTGAGTGTAAACAACCATCCGCAATGACAGGCAAAACGCATCCACACTTCAATTCCACCTCATCCATTTTTCCTACCATCACCATGGCAGCGCATGCATTCACAACGCCGGAATCCTTGCATGGTGCTGACGTAGTCGTCTCTTTCCGTGTTTGGCAAATTACTGGATTACTAGGGCTACTTTGCCGACACTCTCTTGCCATGTGCCCCGTTTGATGACAGTTGTTGCAGCGAGGTCCAACCATTTTGGAGTCACTGACCGGCTGACCCCGGTTCCAATCCATCCTGCTATTGCTGTCCAATTTTGCCAACCTCTTCTCTGGGTGGGCTTGGCTGTACTTGTTGACCCAAAGACACAGCTCATTGACATCGCCGCTCTCTTTCTCCAACAAGTACTCGACCATTCCCGCCGGGCACTTTTCGAAAAACTGCTCTTTCAGAAACAAAAACAACAGATTTTGTTTGCCCGCGAGATCCATCCAGCGCCTGAGGTGGCTATCTAGCCGCACTAGATAATGTTCCCAGGTCTCCTCCGGTTCAGGCTTTGACTCTCGAAACATTATGCGATAGTCTTCCGCTGACTTCCCAAAACGACGAAGGAGTGCCTCCTTTGCCGTTCTGTAGTCCTGCATCTGACTATCGCTAAGTTGGCCAAACACTTCCAAAGTCTTCGCACTAAGCAACGACCCTAGAAGCATTCCCCAATCCTTCTGAGGGTGATCATTGGCTTTTGCCAATGACTCAAATCTCAGCAAAAATGCGTCGATGTCATCGCCTTCAGAAAACTTTGGATAAGGAATCTTAGTAGCCTCCGCCGACGGCTTTGGCTCTATTTTTTCTTGGCCCTCCAATTCCAACTTTTTCAGTTCTAACTCGTGCTGCCTCTGTCTCTCCCGCTCTTCATGTTCACGTTCCCGTTCCCGCTCTTCCCGTTCTTGCTGAGCCTTTTTATCTTCGCGCTCTCGTTCCCGCTCTTCCCGTTCTTGCTGAACCTTTTTATTTTCGCGCTCTCGTTCCCGCTCTTCCCGTTCTTCCAATCTCCTGACTCTTTCTTCATCTTTTAATTTTTTGATGTAGTTTCTTAACTCCTCGCCAGAATATCCCAGATCCTGCCCCATCTTCATGAATTTCTCTGTATCAGACATCTCTAAACCAGAAGATTCGGTCACCTGTGGTCAAATAACTTGTCGGGGTCACCAATGTAAACGTAGAACGAATTGGCTCAGTAGCGATTCGTAACGTTGTAATTTGAAGATATTTAAAGGACAAGCTTTCCCGCATTCTATTCCTGGTTATTACTGATTCTATCGGATATTTTCTAAAGGATGCAGGTTTCACAAATTATCTCACTTCGCAGATTCTCCTGTTATTCTTACTAATCTCTTGATAATTCAAATTGTCTTTGCAGCACGTCTTTTACAAACTTTTATTCTCTCTCTAACACTCAACTTTAACACACTGTCTAAATTCTAAAAAATTCATGCACAAAATAATATTTCTAATTGTAACATTAACTAACCGGAAAAACATATATATATATATATATATATATATATATATATATATATATATATATATATACATATATATATATACATATATATATATATACATATATATATATACATATATATATATATATATATATAAATTCCTAGATAAAAAATAATAAACACACACACGTACACACACGCACACGCGCGCGCGCACACACACACGCACAAATAAACATACATATATATAAACACACACACACACACACATATATATATATATATATATATATATATATATATATGACTTATTGTTTCAACATATCCAATCATTATAAAATGCACACATAATAAAATAAAAAATAAACAAATATCACGAAAATACGTAAGATGAATCATCTTAAATTCTAAAAAATTCATGCACAAAATAATATTTCTAATCATCTTAAATTCTAAGAAATTCATGCACAAAATAATATTTCTAATTGTAACATTAACTAACCGGAAAAACATATATATATATATACATATATATATATATATATATTTATATATATATATATATATATATATATATATATATATATATATATATATATATATATATATATATATCTATAAATATTTCACAAAGAAAAAGAAGTGAAACTTAAGAAATTTGGTCAGTTCTGCGTTGACGATAATTTTGTGTTCAAAGGCTTGGAGAGTGGTAAAAAGTGGTAAAATGACCGTGTCGTACAGTTGCAGGTTTTGGTTGCGTGGAAATGTAGACGGCCAGGTGGGGCTTGCTGTGATCGACAGTCATGTATGAAGCAACTTAGAAGTAACGATTTGGCGTATTTTTCCAGCTTACAAAACAGAATCGGAAAATCAGAAAAGCTCCGGCACGACTGGAAGAGAATGCTTTAAGCAGTCAATAAATTGACCGTGGCGTTCACAGATTGCAGTCGAAAAAGCGAGTAAAAATAAAATTAATTCGCAATGATTGCCTTTTCAAGTATTTTGGAGGCGATGAAACTGTTAGAGACAAACAGACACAGTACACATGTCTATCGTTTTCACAATAACCATCAGGGTAGCTTCCACACCCATACTTGCATACACTCATGTATATCTTTACAATAACCAGCAGGCAACTGCGTTCTAAGCATTATTATTTTGGATTGACTTATTTAAAGTGGCGTAAGTCCTAAAGGGCTTTATTTTTTAACTAAAATTGATAAATGCTTTAAGCGAAAAAAAGTTATTATAATTTAAATAATAAGCACTGAACTGAAATTGACATGTCTAGCAATGTAAATAGCAAGCAACAAAAATTAAATGTCACTGCCATGATTTAAAATGTCAATAATAACCAAACCACGTTGTTCAACTGAATGTTTATTTATGTGTATGTGTGTGTGTGTGCAAGTACTACACTTGTTGATATAATGATTTACGATGCATAAGTATAAGCTTAGTGATTGTTGACCTCAATTATCCACGTGGATTATATGTTGTTCGGAAGTTGTTTTTAATGAATAACTTTTGAAAGGTTTAAATAAGTTTTTTTACAGTTTTTATATTTTAAAAACCTCAATTATTTTTGTGTAAGCAAAACTAGAAATAGCTTAAAGTAGGTGAATGAGTGAGTGATGCTTTCAGATTATATAAGTAAACTCTTCAATTGACGTAGCATTATTTAATTTATAAATTCCTCATACTAACTTCACCTGGTTGATTGGATGAATGCTTGCAAAAGTGAAAATTAAGTAACTTCCCGTCATCCGATCGAGCTGAAATTTAAAATAAACGTTTGTTTCTTATACAATGCATTCCATTCTATCAACATTTGAAATTTGCTTGAAAATTTTATTTTAATTGGAAATAATATCTAATTATATTTTAAAACTAAAACAAATAAAATACAATTAAATAAATGTTTGCTTATACAGTTATTAAACTTATTTTTAGGGCTTACTTGTTTCAATTAAATAAAATCAGTAAGTTTCTATATTGCTGAAAAAATATAAAAAATTATTTTTTTTTGTTTTTGCTTTTATTTTAACTAAATAGTATAATTTAAAAAGTAAAAAAAAACTAAATGTTTAATTTATTGATTATATTCAAATTCGATTCAAAAAAAAGGTGTAGGCTTCAGATACATTGGATGTTACAAACATTTCAATACAACTTCTACAAAAACAACTGTTCAGTCTGCAAACGAGTGCATTCATTTCTGTAATAAATCAAGTTCATGGTTTGCTGCTTTGAAGGTTGAATATTATAAAACAAATGTTATTTTCATTATATCTTTTATTAAGTTGAATTTTTCAATTGATTAAAAATGATTTCATTTTCTGCTAATCACAATCTTATTATAGAATAAAACAGAATGTCATTGTGGGAAACCAAATCATTATACAGTTCCATCATCTAATTGTAATTTGATGTGTTCTGATAATATTGATACATGTGGAGGAATTCAATTCTATTCTGTTTATTTAGGTTTATAAAATCTTTTTTTTTGTTATTTTCAAAATGTGCTTGAAATTAAATTAAATATATGACAATTTTTAACGTAGCGTCAGTTAATATTAAACTTCAAGGCCACAAAATAGGTGCGTTTTTAATTATCTTCTGAAGAACCGTAGCTTTGTAGTTGGCAGACTATTCCAAATCTTTGGACCGGTGATTTTGAATCTTGTCTTTAGCACTCCTCTGGCTAATATTGAATTGAAGCGGTCCACAAGTGGTTCTCATGGTCGATCTTCAGAAAGACAAGGGTTTCTTTCGAAAGAGTCGTCTGTACGCCCTGTTATGTTCTCTCCAGACGGTCGCATCCTTGACGGCAAATTTTCTGGTAACTTTCTCAAGTCAACGTAGTATCACAGCAGTCGTCATCAAAACTACGAGTCTGACGAACGTGGGAAGAGCCAAGTGAATTTTTCTGGCAACTGTTTATCGAGAACGGCACGCAACTCAAATCTATTGTTATTTATGCTTTGGTTTAAGTTATGGAGTTGAGGAAAGGTTTGGATTTAATTGAGAAACTTTTCGATACTGAAGGCCCGCCATCACCACCTCTGAGCAGGCTTATAGACTAGCGGAAGCCGCGTCATGGAAGAAGTTCATCTAATAAGGAAGTGATCGGAGAAACAGGTGTCCACCATCTGAATCACCGGGACAGGAGACGAGGACCCGGTGGCGACGAAGTCAAAAACGCTTCTTTTTTCGTTAGTAGGTCTATCGACGCACTGAAAAAAACCATGGTCATTGAGGATGCCAACAAACGCCTGGTTGTTGACGTCGTGGACCCAATTGAACCGGATGTTAGAATCACCGGCGACAACGACCTCCTCGTCCGAAACAGATATCATGTCAAACAAGTCAGTAAACTCCTTGAAAAAGGTATCGTTGATAGTTCTTGTACCCTATATTAATACGGCTAAACAGTGATGTGCACCAAACGCCATCTGATGGCCAATGAACTCGAACGATGTCGGCAAGGCGCCAATAATGAGACGTTTCTGCTGAAAGCCGTGAGTTGCAGATAGGGCTTTCCTCCGTGGTTGCTGTAAGTTTATCTTGTTCGTGGCCTGGGCTAGTCAACAACTAAAAAACCACGTTTCAGGGAACGTTTTAAACATATTGCGTCGTGAACATGCCAGGTTTTTTTTTAATGTCAACTCCTTGGGAGGTCTGCAGGTTGTTCGTATCGACGTAGTTGTTTAGCGATCTAATATTGAGAAACCTATTACCTTTTATCCAAATAGGATGATAGTGTCATTCTCTTTAATGTTGGAATCAGCTGGCGTCTCGACGCAACAGACGGAATTTTTGAAGAATTGTGAGAGCATGGCTAGCAGGACCATTTATACATGGAATAGAATACCTATATGATGAACTTTTAAGATGGCTTGCAGTCCGGAAAAAACGGAGATATGTGAATTGCCTAGAATCATAGAAACAGGCACTATACACGACAGAAAATCATTATAACTAAGTCAAAGCAATTGATTAAAAAACAATTATCTAAATACAAAAAAATTATTTATCTAAATATAGCGCTAACGATTGTATTTAGTTTGCATTATGCGGTAGTTTATAACAGTAGTTAAATGAATTTACTTGCCGATGAAAAGAACAATTAGAGTTATTTTTCCAAGTATTTAAAAAACCTCTAGCGCATCAATAGAACGGCATTATTTAGTAATTCAATAGTGAAAGTGGAAAAATCAATGGAGATAAAAATAGATAACACGAGTCTGAATTCATTGCTGGTTTCTTCATCAATAACTTGTTTATCTCCTATATACTTATTTTATATATATATATATATATATATATATATATATATATATATATATATATATATATATATATATATATATATATATATATATATGTATATATATATGTAATTTTGATGATTTTACGATCAGTTTCCCATTGATAGAGATTAATAGGATTTATTAAGCTTCAATAATTATTTTCCAATAAACTGCAAAACCATTCTATTGAGCCCGGTATACGATTTGGTGATATCGTAACAATATTAATCATTTTGACAATTTTAACGAGATCAAGTGGAAGAGACCGAAGACAATTGATTGGAGTTTCAATCACTGCTTACAACTCAGACTTAGAATATGTAAAAGTGAAACCCTACTTTAATGAAGATGGCAGAGGTGATTTTGAAAAAGCAAGTGACGTATAATCTGAATCGGTAACCGACCGTGGACCGCCACCGGTACGTCGTAAAATTTCTACGTCTCAAAATCATCTAATAATCTCTGCTCCATTTCTCACTGGCAAAAATTGCCTTTGCTGGTTGCAAACTGCAAAACCATTAGCACATACGGCGCCAGCAAATGTTTTGACTGAAAAACAGGACATTACTGCTGTTCGACAAAGCTTCCACGGCTTGTCTAACGGTATTGGATTACTTAAGACAGATGACATTTTTTTTGAACGTGAGAAAGACTAATCGTCGAGCAAATGAAAATTTTCATGAATGAAATAAAGTTCATCAAAATAAAGATGTTGAACAACATGTGTGGGAAGAAACTAGTGAGGTAAAGGATATGGCTTGCATAGGAGTGCTTATACATGCTGGTTTGCAAAAATCTGGATATCTATGCACGGCCGGCCAATATACAAAGCAATTGTGTGTTTAAGAATTTTTGCATTTTAGAGTTTATTTAATAACAATAATATTGTAATTTTTTATTAGTGTTATCTCAATGACCACATCTTGCCTAAATTCGTTCAATAAAATACTTTAAAACGCATAATGTCATCATGTTTGAAGCTGGGGGGTCTTACACTCCAGGTTGACGGAATGTGTTGCAATAAAGGGTTGACGACATAGGGTTAACCAGATGTGCAAACGCACAAACACATTACTAAACAAGTTGTCTTGCAAAGTGGTCATCCTAATAATAAGTCCTTAAACATTTTATTTATTTCTCCAACAGAAGGACCCGTAGGCCACTAACACCGTTCGGACAACATAAAGCGTACGTTCGAACATAATTCAAAACAAAAATATAAGAAGAATAGTAACTCAAAAAAATACGCAAAATAAACATATATGTCATCGGGTATTCAAATCGGCAAAAATATAAGAAGAATAGTAACTCAAACTAATACGCAAAATAAGCATATAAGTCATCGGGTATTTAAATCTGACCATTAGGTGTTAGAAATTTTGAAAGGTCGGTTTCATTTATCAGACATCTGAAACGGCTGTAGGATGTTGAGTTGACCACATCGTGAGGCAGGGCATTCCAGGATTTTATTATTCGATTGGAAAAGAAGAACTTGGTAGCATCGATCTTGTGCAGGCCAGACCTCAGTTTATAACAATAGCCTCTTGTGGCCTGGTAACCAGACGATTCAAAACTGGTGACCAAAGTTGAGTCAATAAGACCATTTAGAATTTTGTAGCATAGACATAGGTCAGCAATGAGTCTGCGATGTTCCAAAGATTTAAGACCGAGGATGTTGAGGCGAGTTAAATAAGGGAGACGACTAACAGAAGGAATTGTTCTTGTGAATCGTCTTTGGACTCTCTCGAGCCTGTCGATCAAATGCCTGTGGTGTGGATTCCACACTGAAGAACAATATTCAAGTAGTGGTCGTACATACACGGAAAATCCTCTCGTCAAGAGATCTGGATCTTTAGTAGTGAAACATAAATTGATCAGCCGTAATCTAACAGATGCCGCATGTACAATACTGTCGATGTGTTTTTTAAATTTGAGGTCATTTTCAATTACATCGCCAAGGTCCCTTGCGTGACCAACAACCTCCAGTTGATGAGAGTCAATATGGTAGTCGGGTACATCAAGCTCTTTACTTGCGAGACCATAGATGGAGCATACGAAGAATTTTGTTAGGGCCAAATTTAACTGCCATATCCCACTCCAGGACACCAATTCGTCAACCGCATCCTGCATAGCTAAATTTCCAGGTTGGAATGTTTTGTAAATTTTGATGTCATCCGCAAAGAGCTTGACCGAAACTTGTTCGAAGGCTGGGTTGTCTGTAATATCGTTAATGTATATAAAAAAAAGTATTGGTCCCAGGATATATATATATATATATATATATATATATATATATATATATATATATATATATATATATATATATATATATATATATATATATATATATATATATATATATATATATATATATATATATATATATATATATATATATATATATATATATATATATATATATATATATATATATATATATATATATATATATATATATATATATATATATATATATGGATAGGACGGAGAGAGCCTGCTGTACGTGTGAACATAGCTGAAGGATGAGTTGTCTGCAGAGTAATTTGGTTATGCATAAATTATTATAATTTTTGGCATTTCGAAAACAAAATGTTAAGAAAAATCCGGTCAACAATAAATTAAATAGCAAATTTAAAAATAAATAAAAAATAGTTTTAATAATAATTCAATACTACTCAAAATTTCTTTTAAAATGTTTCAGTTGAAAATTTCCATTAACCAAAATATCAGGGATGTTATACTCTATTCGAAAACAGTTTTGAGCGGACTGAAAACAATTTGATGACAAATGAATGGTGTTTCAATCACTGTTCAAAACATAACTTCAATTTTATGTTAACTAGCGTGAGTTATTACTATGAATTTAAATTGCTTGAAGAAAATGGTTTTAAATACCAAAGGGTAAACAAGCTAAGTAGAAAAAACTGACCGATTGATGAAAAATCATGTCTCATAAATAAATTGTTTTTCATTTGAAAAAAATGAAAATGAAAATTTTTTATATAACATAAAACATTCTTAGTTTGCTTTGTTTTCATTTAATCCGTAGAATGGAGAAGATTGTTCCTGTATGAACAATTTAATTTTTGATAACCAAGTCAGCGAAGAGTTTTGTTATAGAGAATGTGAAGGAAATTTTTCTCAAATATGTGGAGGATTTGATGATGATTATGATTATGAAAGTGTTTATGCAAGTACGATTTTTTTAATTATAATGTGAGTTTCCAATTTCTTGATAAACACGGAATTTTAAATTAATTAAAACCAAAAATAACTGATTATAGAAATAATTTTTAAATGCTTTTGTTGTGTTATAACCAGCAACTAAAAAAAGAAATAGGGCTGTGCCGATATATCGGCATGCCGGTATACCGGCTTGTTTTCGGCAATACCGACAAATACCGATTCCGCCGGTATGAAGGGGCCGGTATTGAACAATCGGCATTCAGCACATCATTCATAAAAAACAAAAGAGTAAAAGATCTACAGCAGCAGGATGGGCAGTGCAATTTACTACTTTGCCCATTGTTTGCTACACTTCAATTACAGACAACGGTTCTTAGCAATAGCATAACACTAATGGTCTAGCACCGTTCCGCTTAGCTAACTTAACCATGACCAATTGTAGTTTAGTTTAGTTTAGTTTTATCGTCCAAGCTAGCGACTGGCGACCGACCTTTGACAGGTAACACTAATGCACTTTCAAACACTATTTTTTGCCATTTTCAGATTTTCGACTTTATACGGTACCGGTAGTACCGGTATTTGTCCCGGAAATACCGGTACCGGCAAAAAAACATATTCCGGCACAGCCCTAAAAATAAATAAACCTAATAAAATGTTAATGCTTTTTTTTATGTGTGAGGAATAGACATAGAAAAAAAGTGATCACAGGATAATACACCAGAAATAGATTTAAAGTGAGAAAAAAATCCCAAGGCTTCGTATAACAGAATCGGCCCGACCCCTATGAATTGTGATATTTTTATTATGTCTACTCAATTCTAACCATGCAGTGCTTAATTTTTTTTATTTTTTTTAGTAAAAATCAAAAATGGGAGATCAAAAGACCTCTAACTAATACCACTTGGCACAAATTCCAAAAAACAGAAACATTACGGTCAGTCAGACAAGCAAAACAAAATCAAATAGAATTGAAAATAATTGTGTCAGACAGTTATGTTCAGTACATATTTTAATTTGGAACGAAACTCGAAATTGCTGTTTCTGCAACAAAATCACACAAAAAAACATTTCATCAATTGATGGTACGATTTGTGAAATAATATTTTGTGATGTAACAGCGACAGGTACTAAGACCGTGATTCCTGGTACGTTACTCAATTTGCTCACCCATGAACTAAAAGTACCCCATCACTTCTGAGCATAAACACAAATCTGCCACAAGCCTTCTGTGTTCCAGTGATCTTAGGCCAAGATCAGTGAGTCCTGCAGGGTACGACAAGTGGCAATCAGGTTATATATAGCTCTGGTAAACTGTTGTTTAAATTTCTTTCTAATTTGGCAATTTGATGTGAGTAGTATGTACCTACTCTTATCTGAACACGTTCGCCACTGAATTGAGTTTGACCAATCAAAAATACACTCGAATAAGTTGGTGCATGTTGACTGGGATGCTCAAAAAGCATGCTCATCAGAAAAATTAGTTTTTTGATTCCCAACTAACTGTGCATCTCTTTATTTATAATTAACTCTTCCAATCGCTTGGCAGCAAGTGGACGTTAACAAAATGGGTTATTAATTTCCGGACTTAAATTTGTACGTTCTTAATGGATGAGCGTAATACAAGCTCTGTTCCATTCCTTACGCAATTGTTAAGTTCTGAATGAAAAGTCAAAAATAGGCAGAGTAGAGCGAGGCCAAATGTACAACATTTCAAAATAATACTTGGGATGCCGTCATGTTCACAAGATGTATATGAAAGGAATCCAATCAATGTCCTGAACACACGGTCAGGAATGAAATCAATGTTTGCCAGTTGTATATATATATATATATATATATATATATATATATATATATATATATATATATATATATATATATATATATATATATATATATATATATATATATATATATATATATATATATATATAAAAGAACATGTCCTGACTGACTGACTGACTGACTGACTGACTGACTGACTGACTGACTGACTGACTGACTGACTGATAATCAACGCCGAGCTCAAACGCCTCATCCTAGAAACGTGAAATTTGGAACTTATATTACTTTTATAGCGTAAACATCAGCTAAGAAAGGATTTTTGAAAATTTTGCTCCTGCGGGGAAAAAACTGGAAAACAAACTTTTTTTCTAAAACAATGTATATCTCGAAAACCAAAAATGAGGAGATTTTGAAATTTGGTATATAGATTCTTTTTGAAAAATTAAAAGATACGTGTTTTACCATTTTTTAATAATTCGGTTTCCCGGACCTCAAATGTGGGTTAGAAAAATGGGTTATTTGGTTTTTAAAGTAGCTTCTACTCAAAAACTGTTAATGGTACAGGAGTAAAAATTAGTATTTAGCTTCTACTCCAAAAATAATGAACTACGTGTTTTAGCATTTTTTGAAAATTTGGTTTCCAGGACTTCAAATGTGGGGTGGAAAATAGGGCTAATTGTCTTTTATAGTAACTGCTACTCAAAAACAGTTAATACCACAGATGTAAAAATTATTATTTAGTTTCTTTTCTAAAAATAAAGATATACGTGTTTCACCATTTTTTACAAATTTGGTTTCCCGGACCTCAAATGTGGGTTGGAAAATTGGGTTATTTGGTTTTTAAAGTAGCTTCTACTCAAAAACTGTTAATGCTACAAAAGTAAAAATTAGTATTTAGTTTCTACTCTAAAAATAATGATATACGGGTTTCACAATTTTTTGAAAATTTGGTTTCCAGGACTTCAAATGTGGGGTGGAAAATAGGGTTATTTGGTTTTTAAAGTAACTGCTACTCAACAACTGTAATTGCCACAGATGTAAAAATTAATAATTCATATCTACTCAAAAAAAAAAAAGATATACGTGTTTCATCATTTTTTGGGTTATTTGGTTTTTAAAGTAGCTGCTACTCAAAAACTGTTAATGCTACAGAAGTAAAAATTAGTATTTGGTTTCTACTCCAAAAATAATGAAATACGTGTTTTAGCATTTTTTGAAAATTTGGTTTCCAGAACCTCAAATGTGGGGTGGAAATAAGGGTTATTTGATTTCAAAATAACTGCTACTCAAAAACTGTAAGTACTACAAATGTAAAAATTAGTATTTTGAAGTTTTGTGCCGGTTAAAAGTAGCCGTTATTTTAGAGTCTTCACACGGGCCAGGCCAAACCTTAAATCAAAGTGGGACGGGCTGAGGTTTTTCACCAAGTATATAGATATTTTAGTGATTTTAGGGTCTTCAGTTTGGGCGGGCCAAACCTGAGGTCAAGGTGGGACGGGCCGAAGTTTTTCATCAAGTATATAGAACTTCTAGGCCTGTAAAAATGGGCCGGGCCTAATTCAGACGGGCTTTGCCGGGCCAGGAGTTTGGGTTTTTAGAACGGGCTGGGCTAATTTGTCGACGGGCCGAGCCGAGACCTAAAAAAATGATCTCTACTATGGATGCACGGTTCAAACTCTCTAATTTCATGCGAGCGAAGCCGCTACGGGCACTTCTAGTATATATATATATATATATATATATATATATATATATATATATATATATATATATATATATATATATATATATAAATGATTGTTTGTATGTATATATGTATGTCCTTTATGCATTGCTACACCATTTATCCGATCGTAATGAAATTTTCACACAACCTTGAGAGTCAAGGGAAATCAAATATAGAGAAAAAAATTTTAAATCCGTCACAAAATGAGCGGAGCGAGCGGGTGAGCGATCGGGAATTATATATATTCGATAGTAAGTAAAAAAATTCAAAATTGGTAATTGCGTAATAAAATTCAAATTTAGGTTACGTAACAACGTTTGAAAGCTTCAAGCAAGATTTAGCAAAATGTTTTATGGGCTAAAAGAAGCAAGGAAAGCATGAAAACGAGAAAATGAGCGCGTGCGAGAACTGGAATGAGAGAGCAAGCATGAGCGAGAACGGGAGAGCAACCGGGAACGGAAGAGCAAACGGGAGCGGAAAAGCGACCGGAAGCGGGAAAGCGGCCAGGAACGTAAAAGCGACCGGGAACGGGAAAGCGACCGGGAACGGGAAAGCGACCGGGAACGCGGAAAGCGACCGGGAACGCGGAAAGCGACTGGAATCGGGAGAGCAAGCTTGGAAAGAAACGCGAGCAAGAGAGAAAATCGATAACAAATCTTCTGAGCGGGAAAGCGATCGGGAGCTGGAAAACGACCGAGAGCGGAAAAGCGACCGGGAACGCGACGAAAACGGGAAAGTGGAGAAGGAAACGGGAGCGAGAGAGACAAACATTTGAAAAACCTCTAAAAACCCCGGGCAACGCCGGGTAACCCCGCTAGTATATATATATATATATATATATATATATATATATATATATATATATATATATATATATATATATATATATATATATATATATATATATATATATATATATATATATATATATATATATATATATATATATATATATATATATATATATATATATATATATATATATATATATATATATATATATATATATATATGAATGTTTGTGGGTTAGTTTGTCTATTATAGAAACGGGAAAGCAACCCGGAACGGACAGCGAGCGGGAACGGAAAAGCAAGCGTGAGCGGGAATGGGAGAGCAAACGTGAGTGGGAACGGGAGAGTGACCGGGAACGGGAAAACGACCGGGAGCGGGAAAGCGACCGGGAGCGGGAAAGCGACCGGGAGCGGGAAAGCGACCGGGAGCGGGAAAGCGACCGGGAGCGGGAAAGCGACCGGCAGCGGGAAAACGACCAAAAACGGGAAAGCGAACAGGAGTGGGAAAGCAGGTGGGAAAGGAAACGGGAGAGAAAGAGACAAACATTAGAAAAACCTCTAAAAACCCGGGCAACGCCGGGTATCTCCGCTAGTACATACATAAACACACACACAGACACACATACATGCACATACACATACATACATACACACATACATACGCACATACATATATATATATATAGTTCCCGCTCGCTCACCCGCTCCGCTCTGCTCATTTTATGACGGATTTCAAAATTTTTTTTCTCTATATTTGATTCCCCTTGACTCTCAAGGTTGTGTGAAAATTTCATTACGATCGGATGAATGGTGTAGCAATGCATGAATAACATACCTACATACATACATACATACATACATACATACATACATACATACATACATACATACATACATACATACATACAAACATTCATTTTTATATATATAGATATATGTGTATATATATTGATACCAAAATTTGATTGAAAAGTTCAAAAAATCATGTTCCAATGAGCTACGACCGCACTACTCTAAAATAGCAGCCAACTGAAGCAAAACCGCGTTCACAACAATTCCTACGTTAGCTTACATTCAAACTGGGACCGCTGATTGGCTTCCGCAAATTCAAATGTGAACGAGAGCCACTTAATAAAAACCAGACAAAATAATAAAATACAAATACGTCCTCCGCCGGCTGGTTTTACACAAACAACAAATACAACTAAGTCAGAGTGACCGTTGTGTTTCAGGCACAGTCGTGATAGTCGTCTTTTACTCTCTAATAGCTTATTTTCTTTAATTTCAGTCTGCCGATATGTTTTTTTATGTGTGAGGAATAGACATAGAAAAAAAGTGATAACATGATAATACACCAGAAATAGATTTAAAGTGAGAAAAAAATCCCAAGGCTACGTATAACAGAATCGGCCTGACCCCCTGTGAATTGTGATATCTTTATTATGTCGACTCAATTCTAAACATGCAGTGCTTCATTTGTTTTTATTTTTAGTTAAAAATCAAAAATGGAAGATCGAGAGACCTCTAATACCACTTGGCACAAATTCCAATAAACAGAAACATAACGGTCAGTCAGACAAGCAAAACAAAAACAAATAGAATTGAAAATAATTGTGTCAGACAGTTATGTTCAGTACAGATTTTAATTTGGAACGACACTTGAAATTGCTGTTTCTGCAACAAAATCACACACAAAATCCATTAATTGATGGTACAATTTGTGAAATAATATTTTGTGATGTCACTGCGACAGGCACTAAGACCGTGATTCCTGGTACGTTACTCACCCATGAACTAAAAGTACCCCATCACTTCTGAGCATTAACACAAATCCGCCACAAGCCGTCTGTGTTCCAGTGATCTTAGGTCAAGATCAGTGAGTCCTGCTGGGTAAGACAAGTGGCGATCAGGTTATATATAGCTCTGGTAAACTGTTGTTTAAATTTCTTTCTAATTTGGCAATTTGATGTGAGTAGTATGTACCTACTCTTATCTGAACACGTTCGCCACTGAATTGAGTTTGACCAATCAAAAATACACTCGAATAAGTTGGTGCATGTTGACTGGGATGCTCAAAAAGCATGCTCATCAGAAAAATTAGTTTTTTGATTCACGTGTTTCACCATTTTTTACAAATTTGGTTTCCCGGACCTCAAATGTGGGTTGGAAAATTGGGTTATTTGGTTTTTAAAGTAGCTTCTACTCAAAAACTGTTAATGCTACAAAAGTAAAAATTAGTATTTAGTTTCTAGATGCTACAGGAGTAAAAATTAGTATTTGGTTTCTACTCCAGAAATAATGATATACGTGTTTTACCATTTTTTGAAAATTTGGTTTTGAAAATTTGGTTTCCAGGACTTCAAATATGGGGTGGAAAATAGGGTTACTTGGTTTTTAAAGTAACTGCTACTCAAAAACTGTAAATGCTACAAAAGTAAAATTAGTATGTAGTTTCTGCTCTAAAAATAATGATATACGGGTTTCACAATTTTTTGAAAATTTGGTTTTCAGGACTTCAAATATGGGGTGGAAAATAGGGTTACTTGGTTTTTAAAGTAACTGCTACTCAAAAACTGTAAATGCTACAAAAGTAAAATTAGTATGTAGTTTCTACTCTAAAAATAATGATATACGGGTTTCACAATTTTTTGGGTTATTTGGTTTTTAAAGTAGCTGCTACTCAAAAATTGTTAATGCTACAGAAGTAAAAATTAGTATTTAGTTTCTACTCCAAAAATAATGAAATACGTGTTTTAGCATTTTTTGAAAATTTGGTTTCCAGGACCTCAAATGTGGGGTGGAAATAAGGGTTATTTGATTTCAAAATAACTGCTACTCACAAACTGTAAGTGCTACAAATGTAAAAATTAGTATTGTGAAGTTTTGTGCCGGTTAAAAATCCAGTTTATCATCGGCTGAGCCAAGCCGTTATTTTAGAGTCTTCACACGGGCCAGGCCAAACCTTAAATCAAAGTGGGAAGGGCCGAGGTTTTTCACCAAGTATATAGATATTTTAGTGATTTTAGGGTCTTCAGTTTGGCCGGGCCAAACCTGAGGTCAAGGTGGGACGGGCCGAAGTTTTTCATCAAGTATATAGAACTTCTAGGCCTGTAAAAATGGGCCGGGCCTAATTCAGACGGGCTGTGCCGGGACAGGAGTTTGGGTTTTTAAAACGGGCTGGACTAATTTGTCGACGGGCCGAGCCGAGACCTAAAAAAATGATCTCTACTATGGATGCACGGTTCAAACTCTCTAATTTCATGCGAGCGAAGCCGCTACGGGCACTGCTAGTATATATATATATATGAATGTTTGTGGGTTAGTTTGTCTATTATAGAAACGGGAAAGCACCCGGAACGGACAGCGAGCGGGAACAGAAAAGCAAGCGTGAGCGGGAATGGGAGAGCAAACGTGAGCGGGAACGGGGCAGCGACCGGGACGGGAAAACGACCGGGAGCGGGAAAGCGACCGGGAGCGGGAAAGCGACCGGGAGCGGGAAAGCGACCGGCAGTGGGAAAACGACCGAAAACGGAAAAGCTAACAGGAGTGGGAAAGCAGGTGGGAAAGGAAACGGGAGAGAAAGAGACAAACATTAGAAAAACCTCAAAAAACCTGGGCAACGCCGGGTATCTCCGCTAGTACATACATAAACACACACACAGACACACATACATGCACATACACATACATACATACACACATACATACGCACATACATATATATATAGTTCCCGCTCGCTCACCCGCTCCGCTCCGCTCATTTTGTGACGGATTTCAAAAAATTTTTTTTTATTTTTGATTTTCATTGACTCTCAAGGTTGTGTGAAAATTTCATTACGATCGGATGAATGGTGTAGCAATGCATAAAGGACATTAACATACATAAATACATTTATACAAACATTCATTTTTATATATATAGATATATATATAAATGAATGTTTGTATGTATTTATGTATGTCCTTTATGCATTGCTACACCATTCATCCGATCGTAATGAAATTTTCACACAACCTTGAGAGTCAAGGGGAATCAAATATAGAGAAAAAAATTTGAAGTCCGTCACAAAATGAGCGGAGAGGAGCTGGTGAGTGAGCGGGAACTATATACACATACATACATACATAAATGAGCGAAACGGGAAGCCAACTGTGAGCGAATGATAGAACGGGAAAGGGAAAGCGACTGAGAACGGGAAAGGTACCTGGAGCGGGAAAGCGACCGGGAGCTGAAAAACGACCAAGAGCGGGAAAGCGACCGGGAACGCGACGGGAACGGGAAATCGGAGAAGGAAACGGGAGCAAGAAAGACAAACATTAGAAAAACCTCTAAAAACCCCGGGCAACGCCGGGTGCCCCCGCTAGCATGTATATATATATATATATATATATATATATATATATATATATATATATATATATATATATATATATATATATATATATATATACAAAAATTTGAATAAAAAGTTCAAACAATCATGCTGCAATGAGCTACTACGACCGTACTACTCTCAAATAGCAGCCAACTCAAGCAAAACCGCGTTTACAACAATTCCTACGTCAGCTTAATTCAAACTGGGACCGCTGATTGGCTTTCGCCAATTCAAATTTAAACGAGAGCTATCACACCACTTAGTAAAAACTAGACAAAATAATAAAATACAAATACATCCTCCCCCGGCTGGTGTGAAACCACAATTACACAAAAAACAAATCAAACTAAGTCAGAGTGACCGTTGTGTTTCAGGCACAGTCGTGACAGTCGTCTTATACTTTCTAATAGCTTATTTTCTTTAATTTCAGTCTGCCGTTATTTTTATTAACAAACGTTGTGTACACAATAATACTTTTACTATTCAGTTTTTAAAATAGCCTAAAATTAAAATGATGTTTTACTCAGCTTGTTCAAGTTCAGCTCTGAATAAAACTTGTCCTGAGATGTTCCACTGTGAAGATGGTAGAATTGATGAAGATGGTAAATGTCCAACAGAGAAATGTGAAAATGGGTGGAAAGGAGAATCATGCAATCAACCAGGTATTCTATAATTAAATATATTCATCATACAATCCAAACTACGTATAGCTGGCCAGACCTGATTCATCGGGTGATTTTATTCAGCCTGCAAAAGTTTTTTTTTAATATTGATTATCCCTGGTTGATTTAAAATGCTAATCACAAATCGATGGCTTAGCTGTGTAAGGATGAATTTTTAAACTTAAAGATGGAACTGATTTTTCTCTTGAGAGTGAAACAAAATCACTCTGAACCACAATTTTATAAAATGTTGGCGTTTTTGCAGATGTCGTAGCACACTGCACACTTAAATAACTTAAATATAGCTCAAAGATATAAACAACTTAATTTCAAATTGTGCACAAACAAAAACATTTAGAGCAAAAAAGAAAGTGTTCGAACGTTTAATGAATTATTTTAATGTTACCTATTTCCGGTGCGTCAAAATAATTTATACAGAAACGTATGAACTAAGCAATATAATGTTTAACTATTAATAAGATTTTTAATACTATATACATATATTTATTTATAGAAACATATATACATGGACAAGATTTTATATAATTCTAGATATGGGCATAGACACTTATAGTTTGAGCCCATCATTTCCTTTATGTTATGATGAACAACATTGAACCAGATTTGCAGAAACGTTTTTACAGATTTAATACAAGAATTGAAAAAAAAATGGCCTGAAATCAAATGCAATTTAGATGTTTTCAAATTTGTTTAACTGTAACCTTGCCAAAGCTTCATCATTCCCATTAAATGTTGATAAAAATAAATTTCCTATCTTGTGTAATTAAGCTATAATTATTTAGTGTTGATGTATTTGTAAAAAACAAAACTTTAATCTATCTTTGTTCTCAATTATGTAATTTTTATAAACATATTTACGTGGTTGGCAGATAATTCTAAAACCCCAATTTTGCCCTTGCAAAAAAAACTAAATGCTCCTGATATATATTCACTGTGGAAAATTATTTTATAAAGATTGCAGCATTCCCAGTAAAGTGTGTGGAAAACATGAATGTCAACAATTTGTAATCGGAAACAAAAGTATGTCAGAATGCACTTGCAGTGAAGAATTTAAAAGTGCTAGTTTAACCATTTTTGACAATGAATGCATTGGTTAGTTTTAAATACTTTAACTTTAATACTTGTTTTTGTTAATAATTGTAAGTGTTGAGTAAAATTATTTCGTTTATGATCTAAAATCAATATAAAAATCCTGAACATAAAAATGATTTTGAAATCAAAATCATGTAACAAATGCTTTAAAATCCTAAAAGTGTTAATTAAGTTCTGTATTGAATAATAAACTATTTATAGATCTGTATTGAATAATAAACTATTTATATATAAAATGCATACACATCTCAACATTCTTATTTAGTAAAAAATCAAACACTGTGCAGATTTAAAGCGATAATCAATTTTTGAACAAGTAGTATTTAGAAAAAGCCTTGGTTTAGTTTTGGTCAAATTTTCAAACATTGCGTCAGATAGTCTGTTTTGTCAGTGTCTCGAATAAAACCTGCAATGCAATAAAAGCACTTTATAGCTGCCGACAAAGTAATTACTGTATTTTATTTCCTAAATATTTTCACCGCTATGTGGTAAACGTCGCTGTTGAGGTGGACAGTTAATTTTAATACTAATAGTAACTGAAAAATGATAAATAACTTTAACTGTAATAGTAACTGAATAATAAATTCAGTTTAATAATACAAAGATAATTATTAACTAAAAAATTAGGTATCGTGTTTTTTAATGTTACCTAACAAATAGTATAAATTCAAATGGAACTGTTTAGTTAGTCGCGGCCTTTTATTGTTTTGCCGTTGTGAACGTTGTATAACAGTAATTGGCAGTAATTGTACATTCCTTACAGCGAAAGTTTTTAGCCGCTGTTTAAAATACGTAAAGCTTAGTGTTTCATCTCTCACGCTATCAGGCAGGCTGTTCCAGAAGGCTGGCCCTGTTATTAAAAAGGCTCCTGGTCCAAACCTTTAAGAGCTTGTTTCTAGAAATGATTATTCTGCCTCGGGTTGTTGAGCAAAGACGGTGAAGAGCAGGAACATGAAAATTCAGTTGTAGCATTTCTTTGAGGCAGGAGCGCTGCCACACAGACACCGGTAAATAAGGAAGCCCAACTTGAATTCATTCCTTAAGTGTACGAGCAATCAGTGAGGGCGGCCTCGAATGTCAGCCGAGATTTTGTAGAATTTGCGTCTTCTGAGGACAAGATGGGCTGCTACTGCGATTTCAACCAACATACTGTTACAGTAATCAAGCCTCGTAGAGATAAATTCATGTACAAGGGCTAAACATGCCTTGGCAGAAAGAAAACGACAGACGGAAATGTTATCGCCGTGCCTTAGAAACTTGCTGACAACAAAAACACTTGGAGAAGATATTAAGCAGAACTTTATTTAACTTAAAAACAGGCTAGAAATGTTAATCAGAGAAGGAGGTAACGCGGAAAAGTTGCACAGGACTTTCCCTCTAGCAAAATACTCAGCCGAGAAGCTTATGAAATGATGACTGGCAGATGCATTGTACATGGGTTTTCATGGTTAGTTGGTCGTCGAGGTGTAGTACAAGATTGCAGATGCTAGACTAAAATGTGCCAAGAAGGTGAGCAAGCAGTATAGGCAGGAAAATTCAGTTAATGAAGTGTAAACGTAGAGGAATATGCTGAGCCTTTTTTTCTTCATGTTCACGTTCCCGTTCCCGCTCTTCCCGTTCTTGTTGTGCTATTTTATCTTCCCGCTCCTGCTGAGGTTTTTTTTCTTCCCGCTCCTCTATTCTCCTAACTCTTTCTTCATATTTTAATTCTTTGACAAAATTCTTCAATTCCTCTCCGGAATAGCCCAGAGCCTGTCCCATCGAAATGAATTTTTCTGTGAGACATTTTTCACAAAAGAAAAAAAAATTCGGTCACTTGTGATCAAATAACTTCAGAAAATATATTTACGGATGAAAATGCGTAAATACGTCGAGGTCACCAATGTAAACGTAGAGGAATATGCTTTCTAGCGATTCGTAACGTTAAAGTCGAAGTTATTTATAACACAATATTTCTCGAATTTATTTTAACTTTATTATTCTTCCTTGAATATAATCTTTTACTTGACTCAAAACTGAATTATCTCACTTTGTAGAATTTCGCACGGTTCTAACAAATCTTTTGTTAATTCCAATTTCTCTGCCCAGATCACTTTTTTTTTTCATTTTATTATAGTTTATAGTCTTTTACACCATGTGTTTTAAGACGCGAAAACAAAATCAAAATGAAAAAAGTACTTATTTACACTAAATAATTTTTCTCTATATTTACAGTTCTTTAGGATTATTTTGTATCCATTTATAGATGATGTCGTGGCATATGGATCCTTTTACAAAAGTTCCCAAGTTCCATTCCTAGTTGTGTCGTTTCTTTGCAGTGCAGCAACCAGTGCTCGATTGTTTCCTCTGTTCCGCAGGTTTCGCACAAACCTGTCGCATGAAGATTCATTCTCTTCAAATTTTGTTTCAGCCGACACTTTCCAAGTCGGAGTCGGGTGCCCAGATCACCTTACTTTTTTATTGAAGACACCAAAAAGGAAAGAGACCAATAACAATTATATATATATATATATATATATATATATATATATATATATATATATATATATATATATATATATACATTTATATACACATATATATACATACATATACATATACCCATTCATGTATATATACACTCAAACACACATACATATATATATATATATATATACTAGCAGTGCCCGTAGCGGCTTCGCTCGCATGAAATTAGAGAATTTAAATCGTGCATACATAGTAGTGTATTGCACGGATCAATTTTTTAGGTCTCGGCTCGGCCCGTCGACAACTTGGCCCAGCCCGTTTCAAAAACCGAAATTCCTGGCCCGGCACGGCCCATCTAATATGGGCCCGGCCCGTTTTTACAGGCCGAGAAGTTCTATATACTTGATAAAAAACTTCGGCCCGTCCCACCTTGACTTCAGGTTTAGCCCGGCCCGTCTGAACACCCTAAAATCACTAAAATGTCTATATACTTGGTCAAAAATCTCGGCCCGTCCCACCTTGATTTAAGGTTTGGGCAGGGCCGTATGAAGACCCTAAAATAACGGCTTGGCCCGTCCGTCCGGTGATAAACTGAACTCATCTACTTTCAACTGGCACAAAACCTCAAAATACTAATTTTCACATCTGTAGCACTTACAGTTTTTGAGTAGCAGTTATTTTAAAATCAAATAACCCTTTTTCCACTTCACATTTGAGGTCCTGGAAACCAAATTTTCAAAAAATGGTGAAACACGTGTATCGTTATTTTTAGAGTAGAAACTAAATACTAATTTTACTTTTGTAGCATTTACGTTTTTTGAGTAGCAGTTATTTTAAAAACCAAGTTACCCTATTTTCCACCCCATATTTGAATTCCTGGAAACCAAATTTTCAAAAAATTGTGAAACCCGTATATCATTATTTTTAGAGTAGTAACTAAATACTAATTTTTACTTTTGTAGCATTAACAGTTTTTGAGTAGAAGCTACTTTAAAAACCAAATAACCCAATTTTCCAACCCACATTTGAGGTCCGGGAAACCAAATTTGTAAAAAATGGTAAAACACGTATATCTTTATTTTTAGAAAAGAAACTAAATAATAATTTTTACATCTGTGGTATTTAATGTTTTTGAGTAGCAGTTACTATAAAAGACAATTAGCCCTATTTTCCACCCCACATTTGAAGTCCTGGAAACCAAATTTTCAAAAAATGCTAAAACAAGTATTTCATTATTTTTGGAGTAGAAACTAAATACTAATTTTTACTACTGTAGCATTAACAGTTTTTGAGTAGAAGCTACTTTAAAAACCAAATAACCCAATTTTCCAACCCCGTTTGAGGTCCGGGAAACCGAATTTTCAAAAAATAGTAAAACACGTATCTTTTTATTTTTCAAAAAGAATCTATATACCAAATTTCAAAATCTCCTCATTTTTGGTTTTCGAGATATACATTGTTTTAGAAAAAAGTTTGTTTTCCAGTTTTTTCCCCTCAGGAGCAAAATTTTCAAAAATCCTTTCTTAGTTGATTTTTACGCTATAAAAGTAATATAAGTTCCAACTTTCACGTTCCTAGGATGAGGCGTTTGAGCTCGGCGTTGATTATCAGTCAGTCAGTCAGTCAGTCAGGACATGTTCTTTTATATATATAGATTAATGATACAAAAAATTATACGCACACACAATGTCACAAGAGCACAAATATATATTTATACATACATATACATACATATATATATATATATATATATATATATATATATATATATATATATATATATATATATATATATATATATATATATATATATATATATATATATATATATATATATATATATACACATATACACACATATACACACATATACACACAGATACATACATACATAAATGACTATTGTTTCAACACATCCAATCAAAAATGCACACATAATAAAATAAAATAAACAACTATTATGAAAATACGTAAGATGAACCATTTTCATCTTACATGAAGAAATTAATGGCTTACTTTGCGCCAAAAAAAAATTAGCAATTAATCAAACAGGAATAAGTTTCTGGACTGCCTCGGAAACTGCATATGCTCTAATAGCTGCCTTTGCTAACAACATAATCTCTGCACATGCTTCAGAAGCATATGTGGAGCGCGTCTTCTCAGTTTGCTGTGATATGACTGCAGGAAAAAAGAACAGGCTCTCTAAGAATCTAGAGACTTGTGTTTTTACATGAACTTTAAGTTTTACCATTTCCAGCCTGTTCATAGAACCTACAGTTTACAGTAACTTTAACTTGAAAATAAATAACTGTAATAGTAACTGAAAAATGTTTGTGGAAATTAACCTTAACTAACAATTGAAAAATGTTGCAACTTTAACTGTAATTGAAAAGTTGTAACTGAATCATCACAGCTACTACTAAAGTTTGATCGGCGGCAAGCGCATGCTTTTTTTTTTTTTTTAAATCTCATCCCTACCCATGTCTATGTAAACATAGCGTGTTCTCGAGGGTCCCCGTTTTTTCGATAAAATAGTTAATAATTAAGCTTTTTTCTCTATCGTTTCAAGTGGAACAATATTTTTAATTTTAGTCTCTACGTTAGTTTTGCTTTTTCCGCGTTTTCAACACATAGCACCGGAGATATTATCGCTCACCATGAGTATAATCAAATACAGCACTTCACAGTTACTCGACATTGGCTCCGCCGCGGCGCTTCGTGTCACAAAGACATTACGCAACACACTCTTCAAAAACAATTTCTGGAAGCCAAAATCCAACAAAAGGACGATGCTCGCCGAATCTCGTGGAATTTTACGCTCCCTCAAAATGGGTGTGCTAAACACACGCTCCGCCGTACGCAAAGCGCCCTTGCTTCACGACACTATCTTTGACGATAATCTCGACTTCCTCTGTTTAAGTGAAACCTGGATAACATCTGATGCCCCGGAGGTAATCAAGCGAGACGTGGCTCCACCTGGATTTTCCGTCATCCACAAACACCGTGGATCGTATGAGGACAAAAGAGGTGGAGGGCTTGCCATCATTCACTGCAACAACCTCCTCTGCTCCCAGGTACCCACGGATCCAACGCATGAATTCGAGCATCTGGTAGCAAAAACACCCATCTCACAACAACATCTGCTCATAGCTGTTATCTACAGACCACCTGGTCACATCTCTCAGGTCTTCATTAACGAATTTTCTCATTTTATCGAATTAATATCTTCCATTGGTCACAAATTTATAATATGCGGCGACTTCAATGCACCCTCCTCTTCAACATCCATCGATCCAACTCTCCAAGAGTTGCTTGATGAACTCAACCTCATCCAGCAAGTCTCTGTACCAACCCACTCGAGAGGCAACATTCTCGACCTACTCATCTCTTGCAGCAGCACACCATACTTACTAACGGAAGTCAGCACACACAGTTTATCCTATTCCGATCACTACTTAGTCTCAACCATCATCACTCACTCAAAACCCATCATCAATCGCATCACCACCCATCATCGAAATTTAAAATCTATCGATTGGCTCGCCTTCAACAGAGACATAATCAACTCATCACTACTCGATCACAATAACCTCACAGCTGATGAGTATACCGAGCTCATGATAACAACCATGAAATGTTTACTCGACAAGTTTGCCCCTATCCGTATCAAGACGCTCAGGAAGGGTGTCACAAAGACCATCTTATCGGAAGACGCCACGAGTGCAAAAAGGCAAATGAGAAAGATGGAAAGGCTCTACAACAAGAACTCATCCCCTACAAACAAATTAGCTTACGACCAATCCAGAGAGCTGGCCAGAATTGCAGTACTTAACTCCAGAGTTGATTGCGTTCGACATGAATTGAGCTCTTCGGCCAATTCTCGCTCTCTTTGGCGCAATCTAAACAAGATTCTCCATACCACCACTGAACATAATAGACTCGATGACAACAGCTGCGAGACGCTTGTCAACTCCTTCAGTAACCATTTCATAAATAAAATAAGTAACATTCATCAAAATATAAAACAACGTTTGTCATCTCCTGCTCACTCACTTCCGTCATATGCAACCAGAGTCACGCCCTGTCACAACATGCATTCTCTCCAACCAATAACCGCATCTGACGTAAAGAAAATCATTAAAAGCTCATGCAACAAAACTTCTCCTCTTGACCCTTTCCCACATCAAGTTTTAATTAATTGCTCGGATACACTCTCCATCATCATATCTAACTTAATCAACCTTTCTTTTGAAGAAGGTCACTTTCCAAAGTCATTCAAAACAGCACAAGTCTTGCCACTCTTAAAAAAACCCCATCTCGATACCTCTGACCCTGGTAACTTTCGCCCCATTTCCAACCTTTCTACCATCTCCAAAATCATTGAACGTGCCGCTCTAAAGCAACTCCAACCGCATATTACTTCCAACCCTAATTACTCTCCTTTCCAATCAGCGTACCGTTGCACCTTTTCCACTGAAACTGCTTTACTACACATCTTTGATCATGTCTTCCACTCTTGCGGCTCAAAAGAAGCCACTATGATTGCTGGACTTGACCTGTCTGCTGCCTTCGACACCATTGATCATCCCATCCTACTTCAACGACTAAAAGATGACTTCGGCATCGACGGCTTAGCCCTCTCCTGGTTAGCATCTTATCTCACTGGTCGCTCACAATTTGTTAAACTCGGAGATCACTCATCTCCTACTGTTCAGCTCACCCATGGTGTTCCTCAGGGCTCCGTCCTAGGGCCACTCCTTTTTACCTCCTATATATCTCCTATAGCCGATTTATTATCCTCCCACAATGTTGCTTACCACCAGTACGCCGATGACACACAGCTCTTCATACCCATCAGCCCCAAAGATCCCACTGACCTTTCTTCCAGAATCAATAGACTCACTTCATGCATACAGGCTGTAGAAACATGGTTCCTACATAACAATCTCCAGTTCAACACATCAAAAACCGAAGTATCCATCTTAGGCTCACATCATCTTATCAATTCGCTCTCTCATATCAAATCAATCAATCTTGACCATGATCTCGTTCATCTTTCACCATCCCTGAAAATACTTGGCGTCACTATGGATAATAAACTAACATTTTCTAATTACATCACTAGCGTCATCAAGTCTTGCAACCATCACCTGAGGGCCATACGCCACATCAGGCCATTTCTCACTATGGAGCTGGCTTCTACGCTTGTACGTTGCCTTCTCCTGTCTAGAATTGACTATTGCAATTCTCTCCTCTACAACATAACACAACAACAGTGCGCGCGACTTCAGCGGACCTTGAATAGGGCAGCCAGAATCGTCCTGAACGTCGATACTTCAAAAGGCACACGTCATCAATCCTCCGTCAATAATCTCATCCGTCTTCACTGGTTGCCCATAACTCACCGCATTTCGTTCAAGATCGCTCTCCTCACTCACAAAACACTCACTACTTCATCACCCCCATATCTTCGCACCCTACTCAAAATCCGGATAACTGGCAGATGTCTCCGCTCTTCTGCAGCTCCTCTCCTCCAGCAACATCACACCTCCAACAATATTTCAACGCGTGCCTTCCGTCATGCAGCGCCGTGTGTGTGGAATTCGCTACCTCCAGACATAAGGGCCACTGTGTCTACGGAACTCTTCAAAAAGAAACTAAAAACTTATTATTTTAAAATATTCTCGGGGACTTTTCGAAAGCGCCTCAGTTAATCTGGCGCTATATAAAAACACTTATTATTATTATTATTATTATTAGCTATATAATTATGAAACGATCAAATAACATTTACGCTGTCTTTTTTATTTTAATCTGGGTAAATTTGAGTGTGTTCAGAAAAATTAAGTTTCTGTGCTTTAAAATATACAACCTCACGAATTTTTGTCATTGATAACTGAATAAACAAACTCAAACTCATATCAGCACTTATGATAGCACAAGAGATACAAAAAATATCTAAAAACCTTTATGAAATTTGATTTGTTTTTTATATTTTATTCACTTTAAATTATTTAAATAAATATACAGTTTAAGTTAGTTATTTTTAAATTGTTTTTTAGACAAGAGTTTAAGTTTCAGATACATTGGATGTTACAAACATTTTAACACACTTTCCATGAAGATAACTGTTCAGTCTGCAAACGATTGCATTATTCACTGTAGTAAATTAAATTTATGGTTTTCTGCTTCAAAGGTTTGTAATATTTAATATTTATTATGTAATACTTGTTATTGTAATAGTTATTTTTTTTATAAGTTGAATTTTATGTTGGGTAAAAAAATCTCGCTGATTACAAACTATATTACAGGATAAAACGGAATGTTATTGTGGCAAAAAGATTCATTATACAGTTTCATCATCTAATTGTAATTTGATGTGTTCTGATAATATTGATACATGTGGAGGAATTCAATTCTATTCTATTTATTTAGGTAATTTGTGTGTTTTTTATTTTTTTATATTTCAATTTATTTAATTTAAAAATCAATTTTGAAAATAATTTAATTTTACAAAAGTATTCTCCAATAATTTTTTAGTTGAAAATTTCATTCAACCACACTATCTGGGATGTTTTAATATTACTTCTTATGATAATGAGATTGAAAACAATTTAATGTCAAATGATTGGTGTTTCAACCACTGCTTAACACATACAAATAATTTTATATCAACATGGGTGAGTTATTATTATAAATTTGCGGGGTTATCCGGCATTGCCCAGGGTTTCAGAAATTTTTCTATTGTTTTTTTTTATATTTTATGCCCTCTTGCTTTTTTCTCTAGTTTATTTTTCTTATTTTGTTTTTTGTTTTGTTTTTTCTTCTTACGGGGCAAATACATGAGAGTTCTGATGATACATAACGTCCCATTTCGTTGTAAAAATTTTTTTTGTAGTGTCATGCGATATAGTGTAAAAAAAACAAATTGGATTGTAAATAAAGTCAAAAAATTCTCAATCTGCTGAATACTGTCACAAAAATTTAGTTTTTAATAACTTTTAATGAGCAAACGTTATGTCAACGTCTATAAATCCCACACAATAATGAAAACGATTTAATATCTACTCTTTTGCTAATCTTGTATCCGTCTCTGTTTTTTCTCGCTTCCGTTTCCCGCTCCAGCCTGCTTTCCTGCTTCTTGTTGTTTTCCCATTTCCTCTCCCGCTCGCTCTCTTGTTCTCGCTCAGTCTCCCGCTCTTACTTGCTTTTTCTCTTGCCGCTCGTTCTCCCGCTTGCTTTTCCATTCCGTTGAAATTTATTAAAAATTAATCTAAAATAAACTACTTCAATTTGCATTAAATAAAGATGTTTTTACACAAATTAGGAACGATTTGTAAAAAACGAGCTAAATTAAAATTATTTATATAAAATGAAATATAAAATTACTTAATGTTTTTAATTTTTGTTTCAACTTGTAGGGTGGCAATATGTGTTCCTGCAGAGAAAACGTATTTCGAAATGAACAAGTCTACGAAGATTTTTGTCATATAAAATGTGCAGGAAATTCTTCTCAAATATGTGGAGGCTATCAGAGCACTATCTATCCAAGTGGTTTTATTCCGTATTATGAAAGTGTTTATTCAAGTAGGATTTTCTCTTATGTTGTTAGTTTGCAAATCTAAATTGTTTTAAATATAGTTTTTATTACTTGTTCAACAAAATGTTTAATGATTTATTGATTAATTAACTTGCATGTCATGTTTTATACTTTCATGTAAAAAAATTAATTTTTATGTAAAACAAAACACTGTTTATTCTTACAACAAAATGTAATAATTTTGTAATATTATTTAACTTTTGTTGCTATGTTAAACTTTTAAATAGCTATTTTTCTGCTTTTGTTTAGCTTGTTTAAGTTCAACTCTAGATAAATTTTGTTCTGAGATGTTTCACTGTATAAATGGTAGAATTGATGAAAATGGTAAATGTCCAGAAAAGGAATGTGTTGATGGATGGAAAGGAGATTCTTGCAATCAAAGAAGTATTTTAAAATTTAATAAATTTTTCATTTAAATGATTTCAAATTCTGGACATTTTAAATAAAGATTGCAGTTTTCAAAATGGTTTATGTGGAGAACATAGATGTCAAGAATTTGTGATTGAAGACAAAATTGTTACAGAATGTGTTTGCAATGAAGGATTTCAAAGTGCCAGTTCAACTATATTTGACATTAAATGCATTGGTTAGTAATAAAAACATTGATAAAAAACACACGTTTTGATAGAAAGCTTAACACCCACTAAATTTGTTACAAATATAAATGAGGTTTAATTATTTCTTTCAATGTTTGCCTATTCATTCTTATTTTTAACACATTCCCGAATGTGTATAATTTCAATAAGAGAAGCAATTAAAACACTTCCTAAAATGCAGTGCTTTATTAACAAAGTTTCACATTTAAACAGTTCCTTTGTAGAGTTACCCATGGCAGTTTAGGAGACTTTTAAATTGCCTTGTTGAAAACACATTTTTTATAAAAAAATTTAAACTAAATAAACATTTAGCTAAAAGTTCAAAATTTGAGTTCTGACACAAGTTATAAAAAATAAATTTGTGTCCAAGACGTAAGGAATGATTGAATAACGGATAGATGTTCAAAATTGAGTAAATATGCTTTTACTCATCCTGTTTTATATAATAGTTCATACATTAAACATTATATTTCTGTATTTGTTGTTGAAATTTAATTATAAGTTTTATATTGTTTTAGTAATTACTAGTGCATTCATAATCAAACAAGTTTATTTGATTTTCAAGTTGAAAGCAATTTTGTGGGTATAATACTTGGAATTGTTTTTGGAGCAATAATAACTGTGGTGGTGGTTGTAATTGTATGCTTGGTGATTTGGCGTTGTACCACCAAGAAAAAGGTTGTTGAAATTTGATTTTTTTTTTGCAAGGTGATGGTTCTTAAAGTTTATTGTTTTCATTTATTTTGTTTTAATGCAGGAATAACAAAAGTTTATGTCTTCCAAAAGTAGCAGGACTCAAATCTGTTAAGAATTAACTACTTTCATGTTTATAGTTTGAAGTTTAATTAATGTTTTTATTTCAAAGAAATTTTTAATTTAATATATAAATTTAAATGAAATATGTATATTTGTAATCAAAAAACGTTTAGAGTACAATTAGATTCATTTGTCGGTTTTTTGAATCTTTACATTTTCAGATTAAATTGATCGTATAAAAATATATATAATGTGGCAAAAATTATTTTTTATCTGTCATAAAACTTATATACTATTACTAAAACAAATAAATTAAATTTTGAAATAGAAAAGTTTTTGAAAAAATTCTTGTGAGATTGATGACATGTTCGTGGACTAGCGGTTTTTCCGTTCCAAGAACAGATATTTTGAATATACGATGAACGCATACTAAAATAATTTAAGTTACTTAAAAGATTTTTAATTTTTTTGTTTAATTATTTAATTATATAACTATTTGTTAAATTATTATGATATAGATACCAAAGCGTCATGCACAAGAGGTCTTAAACAGACAAATAAAAAGGCAACAAACATTGTTTTGATAAAAAAAAGCATGGATGAAAATATAACTAATTTTTCATTTTTTTAAATAATTTAAGTGAATAAATATATTATTATTTAATTTTTTATAATATATATTTGTTTATTTATTTCCATTAGATACAAATGTATCTCGCACAAAACGTCTTACACAAGGTCATGCTCGGCTATTGTCTTATATATTGAAGGTTGAAACAGAAAAAAAAACTTTTATTTAGTCAATCAAAATTAATTTAATTTTTAAATAACTTTAATACAACATTATTTTTGGAAAAAAAATATTTTTCTTCAAATCTGGGAGTACTTTGAGGAAGAGACGGTTACGCAGAAAGTCAATGACTAGGATGTAGAAGTAAATCTTGCCAGATGTAAAGACTGCAGGAAACAGTATCATTTTAACGATGGTAACACCACAGGCATGCGAGGACATCTCAAACGCAATCATCCTCTTGCCTTCGCGACGCTGGAGAAGGACAAGACTGACAAGAGTGCCAAAAAAGAGACGCCAGCACCGCGCTTGACAACGTGGAGTTGTATGATGAGGAGTATGAGCGTCGCCGCTACATTAACCCCATGTCTGGCTGGGCCAAGTTCCGGCAACAAGATACAAAGCAACTTTGTTGACAAGCTGCTGTTTGTTCAGCAGAATCACGATTGGGTCACCATCAAGAATTGGATCCTTGCCAACAAAGATATTGGTGTTGGTGATGACGAGGTCGAAGATGAAGGTAGAGATGTGATTATTTTGGACACTCCCAGCAGTGTCGGGAGTCAGGATAGTCTGCCAGGACCATCACAGTCGACTAGCAAACATCAACGTCCCAGCAAAATTAAAAATTAAAAATATTGACAGTTAATATTGACAATCAGTGGACAGTGATTTTTTTATAATATCGTCAAATAACTAAAATTTTTGTGAAATAAAAAATGACTGGATTTGATTTGTCATATAGAATAGGTAGGAGATATATAGGAGATAAACGCACAATCGCTCTGTATACGAAGAAACGATTTAGAGTCTTTTGTAAAAGTAGATGGATTCAAGAAATCAGCAGAGGAGTCAATCTCACGTAATCTCAGTAATAATCTGCAATATATTTCAATCTCCATTGGTTTTTCCACTTTCACTATTGAATTGCTTAAAAATGTCGTTCTATTGGTGTGCTAGAAGGTTTTCTACTTTTCAATTAGTTGAAAAAATAATTTTAATTTTTCTTTTCATCGGCAAGTAAAATCATTTAATTAATTTGATAAACTACCGCATATTGCGAACTATCGGCGGTAGCATTTTATTTAGAGTCTAATAGTCCAGGAGAATTAAAAAAAAAGGTGGCATAATTGGAAGCAAAGCAATTAGATATTTTGTTTTGTAGGTATATGTGTTAGCAACAATTAATTAAAAATCCAACCTTCCAACTCATCGTATAAAAAAATTACAGACGATTTTCAAAATCGGCCTTAAAATCGGTAAAATAATTGAATATGCCAGCTCTTTTAAGATGTTATTTTCCGGGGGAAACTCCTCCACCCAATCAGCAGCAGAGCTTTTGCAGCTGCATAAATTAATAATTAAATTAATAAGTGAAAGACAAAAATAAACAAATTACAGAAATATTTAGGGATGTGCTGATCAAAATCACAAAAATATAAAAATAATAGTTATACTAAATAAAATCAATAAAAATATAACAAATAAACTTAATTATTCTTTTTTTAAATGTTTGTTTAATAAATAAATAAATATTTGTTAAAAATAAACAATTGATATTCCTACTAGAGATTAGAGATGTGCTGATAGAAGTAAACGTAGTTTTGGAAAAACAATTGTTAGTGAATACTACTTAAAATAGTGTAGTCATAAATAAACCATGAAAAAATAAACTTTTAATTTTTTTGCTATAAGTAAAAACTCCAATCCAGTGTAGCTACTCATAGTTACCAGTCATTGTCACAAACTTCGAGCCATATAAAGCAACTTCAAAAAATGTGTTTTAATTTTAGATTGAGTTACACCATAGCGATTTTTTATTAAGGAACACAACACCAAATAGATCAGTATATTGAACACTTTATTAAAGAAAAATGAAATGTCTTAAAAATCAAATCATCCTTCATCAAAGAACCAAGAAGCTCTACCACTTCTCAAGCCAAGTCAATAATCTCTCCAAGTTGAGCTCTTTGATCGATGAATCCATTTCCAACATCTGGCCGAATGTCACCGTCAACTGTCAACAATGCTGAGCTTCGACCCAGTGCGTAAAGCAGAGGCTGCTGCATCATCTTTGACTATCCAGCGAAGTCGAATGTTGTCTCTATCCTTTGTAAACAGTTTTTCAAAAGGCTTCACTCGTGCTGTGAATATTAGTCGATGATGCTTCAGTCGACGCCCATTTTGCTCAATCCGCATTGACAGGTGCAGGACAGACTGGGCTGATCCTGAAGGCATTATCTGATAAAAAAAAATGGTTTTGGACAAGATTAAACATTTTTAAATTAAGTAGAATCAAACTTTGAGCAATCACCTGTTCATTTGACCAGCTTAAAGTTGGAACAGAAAAGATAGACTGGGATGACCCTGAAGGCGTTCCCTGCTGAAAAATAGTTTTGGATAACATTAAAAACACATCAACTGAACGCAAAAAGCTTAGAACAATTTAATTAATTATTCTGTAGAAATCTTATTCAAAATTTAATTAAAACTTATAAAAAATTAAAACATTTTTATTTGACAATTTATTAAAAAATTATTTAATTATTATTTAAAAATAAAAATTATCAATCCATTAAATTAATAAATAATAAATAGATTATATTAAAATAGGTTATAAATATAAAACTTAAATAAAAAAACGACAACCGAAACTTATCCATTTATAAATTTGAACAACATCAAAATGTAATGTTATTTAAATTATAGCAAATGCCGACAAAATATGATAGATTTACTGAAACAATAACGGCGTGGCCTCACAACAAACAAGTCAAACAACAGATTTTTCGCGCACTTTCAAACTATATGTAGGTTGTCTGTATGTGCAAATGTGATCACTCTGTTCTGCTGCTGCTGCTGCTGTTGGTTCCTCCCAATTAGGCTTATAATGTGAAGATAAACATATGTGTGTGTATGTGCAGTTATGCGCGTGGAGCTTACCTTTGGGTTAATGTAGAAACAATAAGCATGTATGTGTTTATGTTTCTATATATGTGTGTGCGTGTGTGGAAACTGACCTGTTGATTATTGGATAGATTCAAAGAGACAGCATGAATGTTATTTAATTATTCAATAAAAATTATTAAAAAAACGTTAATTAACTATAATTACGTGGACTATAAAATGAACCCAATGGGGGGGGGGAGTTTCCGAGGCTGGAATCCTAAAAATGATTAAAAATATTTATTTCTAAAAATACAATAAATAATTTAATCTTACATACTTACTTACTAAGCCTATTCTTATGCAATCAGTAGAAATAGTGTAATTAGACGTGCACATACATATAAACAAAAATCTGTTTAGCAATGGTTTTTGACATCTAAAATAATAAATAAAGTCCGTTTATTTGTTTATAAGTCATTGTATTCAGACGATAAAAATGCGTGTGGAAACTTACTTGTTGGTTATTGTAAACCATTAAAAGTTGAATTAAAAAATAAAAATGTTTACCTCGATGAATAGTTAACAAAAGATGTTTTTAGTTACTATGACGATGACAATTTTTGTCGTCATTAATCATATGCTTCTTAATTGTGATTTTAATAATTTTAGTTTCTTAGAGTTTATCATATTTTTTTATTAATAAACTTTATAGTGTCTTAAAGTTAGTTTATTTAATGATAATCTCCCGAGTTTATAAACGTCCGCGAATGTCCCTGGACACCAGGACAAGTCAAAGTTAATAAAAGTATGTAGTCAGTGTGTGTATGTGTATGTAGGTAGAAGTTTACCTGTTGATTAAGGGCTAAATTCAAACGAACAGCTTGGGGTTTAATTGAATATTTCATAATTAATTATTTACCCTAGATGTTTAACAAAAAGATGACGCTTGCTCCGTTCCAACTCTAATGAGCATATAGTAATTAAGAAAGTTACTCGAAAGTTTTAATAAAGAGCAGTTTTTTTTATAACTGGATGATTAACAGTCGTTGCTAATAAAATAAAATTTTTGACTTATCAAACTTTTTAAATTTTTAGACAATGGCGTAATTAAAGCCATATTTATAGAGTGGTTTATAAAATGATTACTTGTGCAAGCTTAATAGCGAGGTGACATGTCTAAGTTAATGAAAATAATTTTCATTTACATATGTACTCATCTGATGTTTATTTGCTGCAATAAAGGTAACAATTTAATTTTGTTGTCAACAAAATATATATTTCTAGTAGTACTTCTGCCTGTTTTAGTGGTTGGGCTACATGGAGGAGTTACAGTTTTATTAAAACTAGTGAAAACAAATTCTTTGATGAAGGATTTCAATTCAAGTATCAAAATTGGTCTAATATTTTAGATTTCTTGTTACATGGTTGTGTTTGTCACAAGTATAGTTGAAGATATCAGTTGTAAATTTGACAAATTTCAAATAACAATAATTGATACTTACACTGAGTTACAAAAAACATATGTTTTCAAAGTTATTAAGTCAAATAATAATAATAAAGCACTGCTGAATTTAAATTACATTTGTTTTAATTTGATTTTTTTAACTTGCTTTCTTGTTTATCTGTTTTTCGGGGTAGGAAATTAGGATCAAGTTTTGAAGTACTTTTCTTTATTTTTCAATTTGCTAAAATTTCACGTATTCAATTTATGTTATTATCATTCTATTCCATCAAATTTTCAGATTTATTAGCTGAAATTTGAAAATATTAAATAAAACTGCTTAAAATCTTAAATAACATCATAACTAAAAAATGTTAAACTTAAATAATACTTAAAAAACGTTTTAAAATCACATTTTTTTCTGTTCTAAAAGACTGAAAGAGAATGCTTTAAGCAGTCAATAAATTGACCGTGGCGTTCACAGATTGCAGTCGAAAATGCGAGTAAAAAGAAAATTAATTTGCAATGATTGCCTTGTCAAGTATTTTGGAGGCGATGAAACTGTTAGAGTCAAACAGACACAGTACACATGTCTATCGTTTTCACAATAACCATCAGGGTAGCTTCCACACACATACTTGCATACACTCATGTATATCTTTACAATAACCAGCAGGCAACTGCGTTCTAAACATTATTATTATGGTTTGACTTATTTAAAGTGGCATAAGTCCTAAAGGGTTTTATTTTTTAAATAAAATTGACAAATGCTTTAAGTGAAAAAAGTTATTATGATATAAATAATAAGCGCTGAACTGAAATTGATGTCTAGCAATGTAAATAGCAAGCAGCAAAAATTAAATGTCACTGCCATGATTTAAAATGTCAGATAACCAAACCACGTTGTTCAACTGAATGTTTATTTATGTGTATGTGTGTGTGCAAGTACTACCTATACTTGTTGATATAATGATTTACTATGCATAAATATAAGCTCAGTGATTGTTGACATCGTTAATCCACGTGGGATAGACGTTGTTCGGAAGTTGTTTTTAATGAATAACTTTTAAAAGGTTTAAATAAGTTTTTTACAGTTTTTATATTTTGCATTAACAAAAATTATTATATCATCCTTACTTTGTTTTTATGAACAGTTAAACCAGTTAAATAACTTATATATTTTCAAGAACAAACATTTTTCTCGAATTTTTGTGGTAGGTAGTTTCTGAAATTGTGAGTAGCTGAATGCGTGAGTAAGTGATGCTTTCAGATTATATAAGTAAACTCTTCAATTGACGTAGCATTATTTTATTTATAAATTCTTCATACTAATTTCACTTGGTTGATTGGATGAATGTTTGCAAAAGTGAAAATTAAGTAACTTCCCGTCATCCGATCGAGCTGAAATTTAAAATAAACGTTTGTTTCTTATACAATGCATTCCATTCTATCAACATTTGAAATTTGTTTGAAAATTTTATTTTAATTGAAATAAATATCTAATTATATTTTAAAACTAAAACAAATCAAATACAATTAAATAAATGTTTGCATATAAAAATTCAAAAAATATAATTTTAAAAGAAAACTTAGTAATTAATGAAAAGTCGGCGAATCTTCAAACATAAATAATTTGTTATTAAACCTTTTTCTACGGCTTACTTGATTCAATTAAATAAAATCAGGAAGTTTCTATATTGCTGAAAAAATATAAAAAAGTAATCTTTTTTTCTGTGTTAGCTTTTATTTTAACTAAATAGTATAATTGAAAAAGTAAAAAAAAATAAATGTTTAATTTATTGATTATATTAAAATTCGTTTCAAGAAAAAGGTGTAGGCTTCAGATACATTGGATGTTACAAGCATTTTGATGCAACTTTCATGAAAACAACAGTTCAGTCTGCAAACGAGTGCATTCATTTCTGTAATAAATCAAGTTCATGGTTTGCTGCTTTGAAGGTTAAATATAATATAAAACAAATGTTATTTTCGTTATATCTTTTATAAAGTTAAATTTTTAAATTGATTAAAAATGATTTCATTTTCTGCTAATTACAATCTTATTATAGAATAAAACAGAATGTCATTGTGGGAAACCAAATCATTATACAGTTCCATCATCTAATTGTAATTTGATGTGTTCTGATAATATTGATACATGTGGAGGAATTCAATTCTATTCTGTTTATTTAGGTTTATAAAATCTTTTTTTCTTTTTTTTCAAAATGTGTTTGAAATGAAATGAAAATATGACAATTTTTAACGTGGCGTTAGTTAATATTAAACTTCATGGCCACAAAACAGGTGCGTTTTTAATTATCTTCTGAAGAACTGTAGCTTTGTAGTTGGCAGACTATTCCAAATCTTTGGACCGATGATTTTGAATTTTGTCTTTAGCACTCCTCTGGCTAATATTGAAGTGAAGCGGTCCACAAGTGGCTCTCATGGTCGATATTCAGAAAGACAAGGGTTTCTTTCGAAAGAGTCGTCTGTACGCCCTGTTATGTTCTCTCCAGATAGTCACATTCTTGACTGCAAATTTTTTGATAACTTTCTCAAGTCAACGTAGTATCACAGCAGTCGTCATCAAAACTACGAGTCTGACGAACGTGGGAAGGGCCAAGTGAATTTTTCTGGCAGCTGTTTATCGAGAACAGCACGCAACTCAAATCTATTGTTATTTATGCTTTGGTTTAAATTATGGAGTTGAGAAGAGATTTGGAGTTAATTGAGAAACTTTTCGATACTGAAGGCCCGCCATCACCACCTCTGAGCAGGCTAATAGACTAGCGGAGGCCGCGTCATGGAAGAGGTTCATCTAATAAGGAAGTGATCGGAGAAACCGGTGTCCACCATCTGAATTACCGGGGCAGAAGACGAGGACCCGGTGGCGACGACATCAAGAACGCTTCTCTTTTCGTTAGTAGGTCTATCGACGCACTGAAAAAAACCATCGTCATTGAGGATGCCAACAAACACCTGGTTGTTGACATCGTCGACCCGATTGAGCCGGATGTTAGAATCACCGGCGACAACGACCTCCTCATCCGAAACAGATATCATGTCGAACAAGTCAGTAAACTCCTAGAAGAAGCTATCGTTGATAGTCCCTGTTTCCTATATTAATACTGCTGAACAGTGATGTGCACCGAACGCCATCCGACGGCCAATGTACTCTAACGATATCGGCGAGTTGCCAATAATGAGACGTTTCTGCTGAAAGCCGTGAGTTGCAGATAGGGCTATCCTCCGTGGTTGCTGTAAGTTTATCTTGGTTTGTTCGTGGCCTGGGCTAGTCAACAACTGAAAAACCACGTTTCAGGGAACGTTTTAAACATATTGCGTCGTGAACATGCCAGGTTTTTTTTTTAATGTCAACTCCTTGGGAGGTCTGCAGGTTGTTCGTATCGACGTAGTTGTTTAGCGATCTAATATTGAGAAACCTTTTAATCTTTTATCAAAATAGGATAAAAGTTTCATTCTCTGTAATGTTGGAATCAGCTGGCGTCTCGACGCAACAGACGGAATTTTCGAAGCATGGCTAGCAGGACCATTTATATATAGAACAGAATACCTATATGATGAACTTTTAAGATTGCTTGCAGTCCGGAAAAAAACGGAGATATATTAATTGCCTAGAATCATAGAAACAGGCACTATACACGACAGAAAATCATTATAACTAAGTCAAAGCAATTGATTAAAAAACAATTATCTAAATACAAAAAAATAAAAAAAATTATTTATCTAAATATAGCGCTACCGATTGTAATTAGTTTGCATTATGCAGTAGTTTATAACAGTAGTTAAATGAATTTACTTGCCGATGAAAAGAACAATTAGAGTTATTTTTCCAAGTATAAAACCTCTAGCGCATCAATAGAACGGCATTGTTTAGTAATTCAATAGTGAAAGTGGAAAAATCAATGGAGATAAAAATAGATCACACGAGTCTGAATTATTTGCTGGTTTCTTCATCTTTGCATCTGGAACAATAATTTGTTTATCTCCTATATACTTATTATATATATTATATACTAGCTGTCTGCAGAGTAATTTGGTTATGCATAAATTATTATAATTTTTGGCATTTCGAGAACAAAATGTTAAGAAAAATCCGGTCAACAATAAATTAAATAGCAAATTTAAAAATAAATAAAAAATAGTTTTAATAATAACTCAATACTACTCAAAATTTATTTTAAAATGTTTCAGTTGAAAATTTTCATCAACCAAAATATCTGGGATGTTATACTCCATTCGATAACAGTCTCGAGGGGACTGACAACAATTCGATGACAAATGAATGGTGTTTCAATCACTGTTCAAAACATAACTTCAATTTTATGTTAACTAGCGTGAGTTATTACTATGAATTTAAATTGCTTGAAAAAAATTGTTTTAAATAAGAAAAGGTGAACAAGCTAAATAGAACAAATTGATTAATTGATGAAAATTGTTTTTCATTTGAAAAAAATGAAAATTTTTTATATAACATAAAACAAAACATTCTTAGTTTGCTTTGTTTTCATTTAATCCGTAGAATGGTCACGATTGTTCCTGTATGAACAATTTAATTTCTGATAACCAAGTCAGCGAAAAGTTTTGTAATAAAGAATGTGAAGGAAACATTTCTCAAATATGTGGAGGATTTGATGATGATTATGATTATGATTATGAAAGTGTTTATGCAAGTACGATTTTTTTAATTATAATGTGAGTTTGCAATTTCTTGATAAACACTGAATTTTAAATTAATTAAAACCAAAAACAACTGATTATAGAAATAATTTTTAAATGCTTTTGTTGTGTTATAACCAGCAACTAAAAAAATAAATAGGGCTGTGCCAATATATCGGCATGCCGGTATACCGGCTTGTTTTCGGCAATACCGACAAATACCGATTCCGCCGGTATGAAGGGGGCCGGTATTGAACAATCGGCATTCAGCACATCATTCATAAAAAACAAAAGAGTAAAAGATCTACAGCAGCAGGATGGGCAGTGCAATTTACTACTGTGCCCATTGTTTGCTACACTTCAATTACGGACAACGGTTTTTAGCAATAGCATAACACTAATGGTCTAGCACCGTTCGGCTTTGCTAACTGAACCATGACTAATTGTAGTTTAGTTTAGTTTAGTTTTATTGTCCAAGCTAGCGACTGGCGACCGACCGCGGACGGTAACAATAACTATTTTTTGCCCTTTTCAGATTTTCGACATTATACCGGTACATATTCCGGCACAGCCTAAAAATAAATAAACCTAATAAAATGTTAATGCATTATTTTATGTGTTACGAATAGGCGAACGTGTTCAGAACTTAAAAAAAAAGTGATCACAGGATAATACACCAGAAATAGATTTAAAGTGAGAAAAAAATCCCAAGGCTTCGTATAACAGAATCGGCCCGACCCCCTGTGAATTGTGATATCTTTATTATGTCGACTCAATTCTACCCATGCAGTGCTTCATTTGTTTTTATTTTATTTAGGAAAAATTAAAAATGGAAGATCTAAAGACCTCTAATACCACTTGGCACAAATTCCAATAAACCGAAACATTACGGTCAGTCAGACAAGCAAAACAAAAACAAATACAATTGAAAATAATTGTCAGTCAGTCAGTTATGTTCAGTACAGATTTTAATTTGGAACGAAACTCGAAATTGCTGTTTCTGCAACAAAATCACACAAAAAATCCATAAATTGATGGTACGATTTGTGAAATAATATTTTGTGATGTCACAGCGACAGGCTCTAAGACCGTGATTCCTGGTACGTTACTCAACTTACTCACCCATGAACTAAAAGTACCCCATCACTTCTGAGCATAAACACAAATCCGCCCCAAGCCTTCTGTGTTCCAGTGATCTTAGGTCAAGATCAGTGAGTCCTGCAGGGTACGATAAGTGGCGATCAGGTTATATATAGCTCTGGTAAACGGTTGTTTAAATTTCTTTTTAATTTGTCGATTTGATGTGAGTGTAGGTACCTACTCTTATCTGAACACGTTCGCCACTGAATTGAGTTTGACCAATCAAAAATACACTCGAATAAGTTGGTGCATGTTGACTGGGATGCTCAAAAGACATGCTCATCTGAAAAATTAGTTTTTTGATTCCCAACTAACTGTGCATCGCTTTAATAATAATTAATTCTTCCCATCGCTTGCTAGCAAGTGGACGTTAACAAAATAGGTTATTAATTTCTCGGACTTAAATTTGTACGTTCTTAATGAATGAGCGTAATACAAGCTCTGTTCCATTCCTTACGCAATAGTTAAGTTCTGAATGAAAAGTCAAAACTAGACAGAGTAGAGCGAAGCCAAATGTACAACATTTAAAAATAATACTTGAGATGCCGTCATGTTCACAAGATGTATATATGTGTATCAAATCAATGTCCTGAACACACGGTCAAGAATGAAATCAATGTTTTCCAGTTATATATATATATATATATATATATATATATATATATATATATATATATATATATATATATATATATATAAATGATTGTTTGTATGTATATATGTATGTCCTTTATGCATTGCTACACCATTTATCCGATCAACTCCGCCTCGCTTATTGCGAGCCAGTCCCAAGCCTGGAGAAAGGAGGAGGGAAAAGTAAAAAAGATCAAATTTTGATCCACGACAGGAAGTACTTAAGTGCTTCCTACATACAGCCATTAGAGTCTTAAAACACCTGGTGTAAAGGACTATAAACTATTATAAAAAAAAAAAAAAATTTATCCGATCGTAATGAAATTTTCACACAACCTTGAGAGTCAAGGGAAATCAAATATAGAGAAAAAAATTTGAAATCCGTCACAAAATGAATAATAAAATTCAAAATCAGTAATTGCGTAATAAAATTCAAATTTAGGTTACGTAACAACGTTTGAAAGCTTCAAGCAAGATTTAGCAAAATCTATTTCATGTTTTATGGGCTAAAAGAAGTTAGGAAAGAATGAAAAAGAGAAAAAGAGCGCGTGCGAGAACTGGAATGGAACAAATCAAATTAAGTCAGAGTGATTGTTGTGTTTCAGGCCCAGTCGTGACAGTCGTCTTATACTTTCTAATAGCTTATTTTCTTTAATTTCAGTCTGCCGATATTTTTATTAATAAACGTTGTGTACAAAATATTACTTTTACTATTCAGTTTTTAAAATAGCCTAAAATTAAAATGATGTTTTACTCAGCTTGTTCAAGTTCAGCTCTGAATAAATTTTGTCCCGAGATGTTCCACTGTGAAGATGGTAGAATTGATGAAGATGGTAAATGTCCAACAGAGAAATGTGAAGATGGGTGGAAAGGAGAATCATGCTATCAACCAAGTATTCTATAATTAAATATATTCATCATACAATCCAAAATACGAATAGCTGGCCAGACCTGACTCATCGGGTGATTTTATTTGGCCTGCAAGAGTTTTTTTTTAAATATTGATTATCCCCAGTTGATTTGAAATGCTAATCACAAATCGATGGCTTAGCTGTGTAAGGATGCATTTTTAAACTTAAAGATGGAACTGATTTTTCTCTTGAGAGTGAAACAAAATCACCCTGAACCACAATTTTATAAAATGTTGGCGTTTTTGCAGATGTCGTAGAACACTGTACACTTAAATAACTTAAATATAGCTCCAAGATATAAACAACTTAATTTCAAATTGTGCACAAACAAAAACATCTAGAGCAAAAAGGAAAGTGTTCGAACGTTTAGTGAATTATTTTAATGTTACCTATTTCCGGTGCGTCAAAATAATTTATACAGAAACTTATGAACTAAGCGATATAATGTATAACTATTAATAAAATTTTTAACACTATATACATATATTTATTTATAGAAACATATATATATGGACAAGATTTTATATAATTCTAGATATGGGCAAAGACACTTATAGTTTGCGCCCATCATTTCCTTTATGTTATGATGAACAACATTTAACCAGATTTGCAGTAAACGTTTTTACAGATTTAATACAAGAATTGAAAAAAAAATGACCTGAAATCAAATGCAATTTAGATGTTTTCAAATTTGTTTAACTGTAACCTTGCCAACGTTTTATCATTCCCATTAAATGTTGATAAAAATAAATTTCCTATCTTGTGTAATTAAGTTATAATTATTTAGTGTTGATGTATTTGTAAATTTTTATGTAAAAAACAAAACTTTAATCTATCTTTGTTCTCAATTATGGAATTTTTATAAACATATTTACGTGGTTGGCAGATAATTCTGAAACCCCAATTTTGCCCTTGCAAAAAAAAACTAAATGCCCCTGATATATATTCATTGTGGAAAATAATTTTATAAAGATTGCAGCATTCACAGTAAAGTGTGTGGAAAACATGAATGTCAACAATTTGTAATCGGAAACAAAAGTATGTCAGAATGCATTTGCAGTGAAGAATTTAAAAGTGCTAGTTTAACCATTTTTGACAATGAATGCATTGGTTAGTTTTAAATACTTTAACTTTAATACTTGTTTTGGTTAATAATTGTAAGTGTTGAGTAAAATTATTTTGTTTATGATCTAAAATCAATATAAAAATCCTGAACATAAAAATGATTTTGAAATCAAAATCATGTAACATATGCTTCAAAATCCTAAAAGTGTTAATTAAGTTCTGTATTGAATAGTAAACTATTTATAGATCTGTTTTTAATAATAAACTATTTATATATTTATTTAATTCTTATTTAGTAAAAAATCAAACAGTGTGCAGATTTAAAGCGATAATCAATTTTTGAACAAGTAGTTTTTAGAAAAAGTCTTGGTTTAGTTCGGGTCAAATTTTCAAACATTGCGTCAGATAGTCTGTTTTGTCAGTGTCTCGACTAAAACCTGCAATCCTAAAAGGCACTTTATTGCTGCCGACAAAGTAATTACTGTATTTTATTTTCTAAATATTTTCATCGCTATGTGGTAAACGTCGCTGTTGAGGTGGACAGTTAATTGTAATACTAATAGTAACTGAAAAATGATTAATAACTTTAACTGTAATAGTAACTGAATAATAAATTCAGTTTAATAATACAAAGATAATTATTAACTAAAAAATTAGGCATCGTGTTCTTTAATGCTACCTAACAAATAGTATAAATTCAAATGGAACTGTTTAGTTAGTCGCGGCCTTTTGTTGTTTTGCCGTTGTGATCGTTGTATAACAGTAATTGACAGTAATTGTACATTCCTTACAGCGAAAGTTTTTAGCCGATGTTTAAAATACGTAAAGCTTAGTGTTTCATCTCTCACGCTATCAGACAGGCTGTTTCAGAAGGCTGGTCCTGCTATTAAAAAGGCTCTTGGTCCAAACCTTTAAGAGCTTGTTCTAGAAATGATTATTCTGCCTCGGGATGTTGAGCGAAGACGGTGAAGAGCAGGAACATGAAAATTCAGTTGTAGCATTTCTTTGAGGCAGGAGCGCTGCCATACAGACACCGGTAAATAAAGAAGCCCAACTTGAATTTATTCCTTAAGTGTACGAGCAATCAGTGAAGGCGGCTTCGAATGTCAGCCGAGATTTTGTAGAATTTGCGTCTTTTGAGGACAAGACGGGCCGCTACTGCGACTTCAACCAACAGACTGTTACAGTAATCAAGCCTCAAAGAGATAAATTCATGTACAAGGGCTAAACATGCCTTAGCAGAAAGAAAACGACAGACGGAAATGTCAGCGCCGAGCCTTAGAAACTTGCTGACACCAAAAACACTTGGAGAAGATATTAAGCAAAATTTTATTTAACTTAAAAACAAGCTAGAAATGTTAATCAGAGAAGGAGGTAACGCGGAAAAGTTGCACAGGACTTTACCTCTAGCAAAAAACCCAGCAGAGAAGCTTATGAAATGATGACTTGCAGATGCATTGTACATGGGTTTTCATGGTAAGTTGGTCGTCGAGGTGTAGTCCAAGATTGCAGATGCTAGACTAAAATGTGCCAAGAAGGTGAACAAGCAGTCTAGGCAGGAAAATTCAGTTAATGAAGAAATTAATGGCTTACTTTGCGCCAGAAAAAGATTAGCAATTAATCAAACAGGAATAAGTTTCTGGATTCCCTCGGAAACTGCATATGCTCTATTAGCTGCCTTTGCTAACGACATAATCTCTGCAATGCTTCAGAAGCATATGTGGAGCACGTCTTCTCAGTTTGCTGTGATATGACTGCAGGAAAAAAGAACAGGCTCTCTAAGAATCTAGAGACTTGTGTTTTTACATGAATTTTAAGTTTTACCATTTCCAGCCTGTTCATAGAACCTACAGTTTACAATAACTTTAACTTGAAATTAAATAACTGTAGTAGTAACTGAAAAATGTTTGTGGAAAATAACTTTAACAATTGAAAAATGTTGCAACTTTAACTGTAACTGTAACTGAAAAGTTGTAACTGAATCATCACAGCTACTACTAAAGTTTGATCGGCGGCAGGCGCATGCTTTCTTTTTAAATCTTAGCTATATAATTATGAAACGATCAAATAACATTCACGCTGTCTTTTTTATTTTAATCAGGGTAATGTTGAGTGTGTTCAGAAAAATTAAGTTTCTGTGCTTTAAAATATACAACCTCACGAATTTTTGTCAGGCATATCAGCACTTATGATAGCACAAGAGATAGAAAAAAATATCTAAAAACCTTTAAGAAATTTGATTTGTTTTTTATATTTTATTCATTTTAAATTATTTAAATAAATAAACAGTTTAAGTTAGTTATTTTTAAATTGTTTTTTAGACAAGAGTTTAAGTTTCAGATACATTGGATGTTACAAACATTTTAATACACTTTCCATGAAGATAACTGTTCAGTCTGCAAACGATTGCATTATTCACTGTAATAAATTAAATTTATGGTTTTCTGCTTTAAAGGTTTGTAATATTTAATATTTATTATGTAATACTTGTAATTGTAATAGTTATTTCTTTTATAAGTTGAATTTTATGTTGGTTAATAAAATCTCGCTAATTACAAACTATATTACAGGATAAAACGGAATGTTATTGTGGCAAAAAAATTCATTATACAGTTCCATCATCTAATTGTGATTTAATGTGTTCTGATAATATTGATACGTGTGGAGGAATTCAATTCTATTCTATTTATTTAGGTAATTTGTGTGTTTTTTATTTTTTTATATTTCAATTTATTTAATTTAAAAATCATATTTGAAAATAATTTAATTTTACAAAAGTATTCTCCAATAATTTTTTAGTTGAAAATGTCATTCAACCACAATATCTGGGATGTTTTAATAATACTTCTAATGATAACGAGATTGAAAACAATTTAATGTCAAATGATTGGTGTTTCAACCACTGCTTATATCACGAAAATAATTTTATATCAACATGGGTGAGTTATTATTATAAATTTGCGGGGTTATCCGGCATTGCCCAGGGTTTCAGAGATTTTTCTATTGTTTTTTTTTATATTTTATGCCCTCTTGCTTTTTTCTCTAGTTTATTTTTCTTATTTTGTTTTTTTTTGTTTTTTCTTCTTACGGGGCAAATACATGAGAGTTCTGATGATACATAACGTCCCGATTCGTTGTAAAAAAAATTTTGTAGTGTCATGCGATATAGTGTAAAAAAAACAAATTGGATTGTAAATAAAGTCAAAAAATTCTCAATCTGCTGAAAACTGTCACAAAAATTATAGTTTTTAATAACTAAATAATGAGCAAACGTTATGTCAACGTCTATAAATCACACACAATAATGAAAACGATTTAATATCTACTCTTTTGCTAATCTTGTATCCGCCTCTGTTTTTTCTCGCTTCCGTTTCCCGCTCCAGCCTGCTTCTTGTTGTTTTCCCATTTCCTTTCCCGCTCGCTCTCTTGTTCTCGCTCAGTCTCCCGCTTTTCCCTTGCCACTCGTCCTCCCGCTTTGCTTTTTCAATTTGCATTAAATAAAGATGTTTTTACATAAATTAGGAACGATTGGTAAAAAACGAGCTAAATTAAAATTATTTATATAAAATGAAATATAAAATTACTTAATGTTTTTAATTTTTGTTTCAACATGTAGGGTGGCAATATGTGTTCCTGCAGAGAAAATGTATTTCGAAATGAACAAGTCCACGAAAATCTTTGTCATATAAAATGTGCTGGAAATTCTTCTCAAATATGTGGAGGCTATCAGAGCACTATCTATCCAAGTGGTTTTATTCCGTATTATGAAAGTGTTTATTCAAGTAGGATTTTCTCTTATGTTGTTAGTTTGCAAATCTAAATTGTTTTAAATATAGTTTTTATTACTTGTTCAGCAAAATGTTTAATGATTTATTGATTAATTAACTTGCATGTCATGTTTTATACTTTCATGTAAAAAAATTAATTTTTATGTAAAACAAAACACTGTTTATTCTTACAACAAAATGTAATAATTTTGTAATATTATTTAACTTTTGTTGCTATGTTAAACTTTTTAATAGCTATTTTTCTGCTTTTGTTTAGCTTGTTTAAGTTCAACTCTAGATAAATTTTGTTCTGAGATGTTTCACTGTATAAATGGTAGAATTGATGAAAATGGTAAATGTCCAGAAAGAGAATGTGTTGATGGATGGAAAGGAGATTCTTGCAATCAAAGAAGTATTTTAAAATTTAATAAATTTTTTATTTAAATGATCTTAAATTCTGGACATTTTAAATAAAGATTGCAGTTTTCAAAATGGCTTATGTGGAGAACATAGATGTCAAAAATTTGTGATTGAAGACAAAATTGTTACAGAATGTGTTTGCAATGAAGGATTTCAAAGTGCCAGTTCAACTATTTTTGACATTAAATGCATTGGTTAGTAATAAAAACATTGATAAAAAACACACGTTTTGATAGAAAGCTTAACACCCACTAAATTTGTTACAAGTATAAAAGAGGTTTAATTATTTCTTTCAATGTTTGCCTATTTATTTTTATTTTTAGCACATTCCCGATTGTGTATAATTTCAACAAGAGAAGCAATTAAAACACTTCCTAAAATGCAGTGCTTTATTAACAAAGTTTTACATTTAAACAGTTCCTTTGTAGAGTTATCCATGGCAGTTTAGGAGACTTTTAAATTGCCTTGTTCAAAACACATTTTTTATACAAAAATTTAAACTTAATAAACATTTAGCTAAAAGTTTAAAATTTGAGTTCTGACACAAGTTATAAAAATTAAATTTCTGTCCAAGACGTAAAGGAATGATTGAATAATGGATAGATGTTCAAAATTGAATATATATGCTTTTACTCATCCTGTTTTATATAATAGTTCATACATTAAACATTATATTTCTGTATTTGTTGTTGAAATTTAATGATAAGGTTTATATTGTTTTAGTAATTACTAGTGCATTCATAATCAAACAAGTTTTTTTGATTTTCAAGTTGAAAGCAATTTTGTGGGTATAATACTTGGAATTGTTTTTGGAGCAATAATAACTGTGGTGGTGGTTGTAATTGTATGCTTGGTGATTTGGCGTTGTACCACCAAGAAAAAGGTTGTTGAAATTTGATTTTTTTTTTGCAAGGTGATGGTTCTTAAAGTTTATTGTTTTCATTTATTTTGTTTTAATGCAGGAATAACAAAAGTTTATGTCTTCCAAAAGTAGCAGGACTCAAATCTGTTAAGAATTAACTACTTTCATGTTTATAGTTTGAAGTTTAATTAATGTTTTTATTTCAAAGAAATTTTAATTTAAATTATAAATTTAAATTAAATATGTATATTTGTAATCAAAAAACGTTTAGAGTACAATTAGATTCATTTGTCGGTTTTTTGAATCTTTACAATTTCAGATTAAATTGATCGTATAAAAATATATATAATGTGGCAAAAATTATTTTTTATCTGTCATAAAACTTATATACTATTACTAAAATAAATAAATTAAATTTTGAAAGTTTTTGAAAAAAATTCTTGTGATATTGATGAGATGATCGTGGACTAGCGGTTTTTCCGTTCCAAGAACAGATATTTTGAATATACGATGAACGCATACTAAAATAATTTAAGTTACTTAAAAGATTTTAAATTTTTTTTAAATTAATTTAATTATATAACTATTTGTTAAATTAATATGATATAGATACCAAAGCGTCATGCACAAGAGGTCTTAAACAGACAAATAAAAAGGCAACAAACATTGTTTTGATAAAAAAAAGCATGGATGAAAATATAACTAATTTTTCATTTTTTTAAATAATTTAAGTGAATAAATATATTATTATTTAATTTTTTATAATATATATTTGTTTATTTATTTCCATTAGATACAAATGTATCTCGCACAAAACGTCTTACACAAGGTCATGCTCGGCTATTGTCTTATATATTGAAGGTTAAAACAGAAAAAAAAACTTTTATTTAGTCAATCAAGATTAATTTAATTTTTAAATAACTTTAATACAACATTATTTTTGAAAAAAAAATACTTTACTTCAAATCTGAGAGTACTTTGAGGAAGAGACGGTCACGCAGAAAGTCAATGACAAGGATGTAGAAGTAAATCTTGCCAGATGTAAAGACTGCAGGAAACAGTATTATTTTAACGATGGTAACACCACACGCATGCGATGACATCTCAAACGCAATCATCCTCTTGCCTTCGCGACGCTGGAGAAGGACAAGAGTGCCAAAAAAGAGACGCCGGCACCGCGCTTGACAACGTGGAGTTGTATGATGAGGAGTGTGAGCGTGAGCGTCGCCGCTACATTAACCCCATGTGTCTGGCTGGGCCAAGTTCCGGCAACAAGATACAAAGCAACTATGTTGACAAGCTGCTGTTTGTTCAGCAGAATCACGATCGGGTCACCATCAAGAATTGGATCTTTTTCAACAAAGATATTGGTGTTGGTGATGACGAGGTCGAAGATGAAGGTAGAGATGTGATTATTTTGGACACTCTATTGGTGTGCTAGAAGGTTTTCTACTTTTCAATTAGTTGAAAAAATAATTTTAATTTTTCTTTTCATCGGCAAGTAAAATCATTTAATTAATTTGATAAACTACCGCATAATGAAAACTATCGGCGGTAGCATTTTATTTAGAGTCTAATAGTCCAGGAGAATTAAAAAAAAGTGGCATAATTGAGATAATTGGAAGCAAAGCAATTAGATATTTTGTTTTGTAGGTATATGTGTTAGCAACAATTAGTTAAAAATCCACCCTTCCAACTCATCGTATAAAAAAATTACAGACGATTTTCAAAATCGGCCTTAAAATCGGTAAAATAATTGAATATGCCAGCTCTTTTAAGATGTTATTTTCCGGGGGAAACTCCTCCAACCAATCAGCAGCAGAGCCTTGGCAGCTGCATAAATTAATAATTAAATTAATAAGTGAAAGACAAAAATAAACAAATTACAGAAATATTTAGGGATGTGCTGATCAAAATCACAAAAATTAAAAAATAATAGTTAAAAAATATAAAAATAATAGTTAAAAAATATAAAAATAATAGTTAAAAAATATAAAAATAATAGTTAAAAAATATAAAAATAATAGTTATACTAAATAAAATCAATAAAAATATAACAAATAAACCTAATTATTCATTTTTGAAATGTTTGTTTAATAAATAAATAAATTTTTGTTAAAAAGAAACAATTGATATTCCTACTAGAGATGGGCTGATAGAAGTAAACGTAGTTATGGAAAAACAATTGTTAGTGAATACTACTTAAAATAGTGTAGTCATAAATAAACCATGGTAAAATAAAATTTTAATTTCTTGCTATAAATAAAAACTCCAATCCAGTGTAGCTACTCATAGTTACCAGTCATTGTCACAAACTTCGAGCCATATAAAGCAACTTCAAAAAATGTGTTTTAATTTTAGATTGAGTTACACCATAGCGATTTTTTATTAAGGAACACAACACCAAATAGATCAGTATATTGAACACTTTATTAAAGAAAAATGAAATGTCTTAAAATCAAATAGAAAAAAATCAAGCCGAGTCAGTAATCTCTCCAAGTTGAGCTCTTTGATCGATGAATCCATTTCCAACATCTGGCCGAATGTCACCGTCAACTGTCAACAATCCTGAGCTTCGACCCAGTGCGTAAATCAGAGGCTGCTGCATCATCTTTGACTATCCAGCAAAGTCGAATGTTGTCTCTATCCTTTGTAAACAGTTTTTCAAAAGGCTTCTCTCGTGCTGTGAAAATTAGTCGACGATGCTTCAGTCGACGCCCATTTTGCTCAATCCGCATTGGCAGGTGCAGGACAGGCTGGGCTGATCCTGAAGGCATTATCTGATAAAAAAATGGTTTTGGACAAGATTAAAATTTTTTTAATTAATTAGAATCAAACTTTGAGCAATCACCTGTTCATTTGACCAGCTAAAAGTTGGAACAGAAAAGATAGACTGGGATGACCCTGAAGGCGTTCCCTGCTGAAAAATGGTTTTGGATAACATTAAAAACACATCAACTGAACGCAAAAAGCTTAGAACAATTTAATTAATTATTCTGTAGAAATCTTATTCAAAATTTAATTAAAACTTATAAAAAATTAAAACATTTTTATTTGACAATTTATTAAAAAATTATTTAATTATTATTTAAAAATAAAAATTATCAATCCATTAAATTAATAAATAATAAATATAGTATATTAAAATAGGTTATAAATATAAAACTTAAATAAAAAAACGACAACCGAAACTTATCCATTTATAAATTTGAACAACATTAAAATGTAATGAAACAGTAACGGCGTGGCCTCACAACAAACAGATTTTTTATTTTCGCGCACTTTCAAACTACATGTAGGTTGTCTGTATGTGCAAATGTGATCTGGTCCTAAACGCTGAAAAAGTGACAAGGACTTAAATAAACAACAACAACAAGGCAAATGTGATCACTCTGCTGTTGCTGCTGCTGTTAGTTCCTCCCAATTAGGCTGATGAGTAGGAGGAGTTCCCCCTGAAAATAACTTTTACGAACTTTTGCCAACTAAGTAGCGAGGAGACATGGCTAAGTCCGATAAGTTAATTAAAATAATTTTTATTTATATATGTACTCATCTGATGATTATCTGCTCCAATAGAGGTAACAATATAATTTAGTAATTTAGTTGGCAAATTTCTTATTACTTTTCAAAACAAATGATTATGTAATCAACAAAATATATATTTCTAGTAGTACTTTCACCTGCTTTAGTGGTTGGGCTATATGGAAGAGTTGAAATTTTATTAAAATTAATGAAAACAAATTTTTTGATGAAGGATTTCAATTCAAGTGTCAAAATATGTTTAATACTTTAGATTTCTTTTTACGTGGTTGTGTCACAAGTATAGTTGAAGATATCAGTTGTAAATTTGACAAATTTCAAATAACAATACTTGATACTTACACTGGGTTGCAAAAAACATGTTTAAAGTTTTTTAATCAAATTAGAATAATAAGGCACTGTTGAATTTGAAATGACATTCATTTTCATTGGTTTTTAACTTGTTTTCTTGTTTATCTGTTTGTCTGGGTAAAAAAATAGGATCAAGTTTTGAGGTACTTTTCTTTATTTTTTATCTTGCTAAAATTTCACGTATTCAATTTTTGTCATTATCATTGCAGTCCATAACATTTTTTGATTTATTAGTTGAAATTTGAATAAAATATTGAATATAATTGCTTAAAATCTTAAATAACATCATAACTAAAAAATGTTAAATAATAATAATACTTAAAAAAACGTTTTAAAAACCACATTTTTTCTGTACTAAAAAGTCCAAACAGTTTTCTGACAATATTATAATTGGTAACTTACATATTAAAAGCTGACAGTAAAAATTTAAAACTAACAACGTGAGTCGCATTCCAGAATATAAAACAATGCCAGGATATAGAAGAGTCAGCTAAGGAGGTTGTTGTACCTCATGTTGCGGGTCAGGTGGAAAAGGTTTGTTAGGGTGCTGCTGACAAGTATAAATGTGTAGGTAATGGATTGAATGTGGTATCTGAGGTGCTTGAAAATGCTTGTACTAATGCCTATAAGGCTGAGGGTCAAAAGGGTTTGGCCAGGGATCTTGTCTTTCAGTGGCGGCACAAAGAAAACAATATGAAACTTAAGAAATTTGGTCAGTTCTGCGTTGACGATAATCTTGTGTTTAAAGGCTTGGAGACTGGAGAGCGGTAGAGAATCGTAAAATGACTGTGTCGTACAGTTGCGGGTTCGGTTGCGTGGAGCTGTAGGCGACCAAGTGGGTCTCGCTGTTATCGACAGTAATGTATGAAGAAACTTATAAGTAACGATTTGGCATATTTTTCCAGCTAACAAGACAGAATCGGAAAATCAGAAAAGTTCCAGCAAGACTGGAAGAGAATGCTTTAAGCAGTCAATAAATTGACCGTGGCGTTCACAGATTGCAGTGGAAAATGCGAGTAAAAAGAAAACTAATTTGCAATGATTGCCTTGTCAAGTATTTTGGAGGCGATGAAACTGTTAGAGACAAACAGACACAGTACACATGTCTATCGTTTTCACAAAAACCATCAGGGTAGCTTCCACACACATACTTGCATACACTCATGTATATCTTTACAATAACCAGCAGGCAACTGCGTTCTAAACATTATTTTGGATTGACTTATTTAAAGTGGCGTAAGTCCTAAAAGGCTTTCTTTTTTAAATAAAATTGATAATTGCTTTAAGCGAAAAAAAGTTATTATAATTTAAATAATAAGCACTGAACTGAAATTGACGTGTCTAGCAATTTTAATAGCAGGCAACAAAAATTAAATGCCGCTGCCGTGAATTTAAATGTCAGATAACCAAACCACTGAATGTTCAACTGAATGTTTATTTATGTGTATGTGCGTGTGTGTGTGTGTGTGTGTGCAAGTACTACACTTGTTGATATAATGATTTACGATGCATAAATATAAGCTTAGTGATTGTTGACATTGTTAATCCATGTGGGCTATATGTTGTTCGGAAGTCGTTTTTAATGAATAACTTTTGAAAGGTTTAAATAAGTTTTTTTTACAGTTTTTATATTTTAAAAACCTCAATTATTTTTGTGTAAGCAAAACTAGAAATAGCTTAAAGTAGGTGAATGCGTGAGTGATGCTTTCAGATTATATAAGTAAACTCTTCAATTGACGTAGCATTATTTTATTTACAAGTTCCTCATACTAATTTCACCCCCGATCTTGACTGGTTCATTGGATGAATGTTTGCAAAAGTGAACATTAAGTAACTTCCCTTCCTCCGATCGAGCTGAAATTTAAAATAAACGCTTAATCCTCAAAATATAAAAAAGTAAATTTTGTTTTTTTTCTCTTTTTGCTTTTTGCATTCCATTCTATCAACATTTGAAATTTCTTTGAAATCGTTATTTTAATTGAAAATAATATCTAATTATATTTTAAAACTAAAACAAATCAAATACAATTAAATAAGTGTTTGCATATATAATTTCAAAAAATATAATTTTAAAAGAAAACTTTGTAATTAATGAAAAGTCGGCGAATCTTCAAACATAAATAATTTGTTATTAAACCTTTTTTTACGGCTTACTTGTTTCAATTAAATAAAATCAGTAAGTTTCTATATTGCTGAAAAAAATATAAAAAAGTAATCTTTTTTCTGTTTTTGCTTTTATTTTAACTAAATAGTATAATTAAAAAAGTAACAAAAAATAAATGTTTAATTTATTGATTATATTAAAATTCTTTTCAAGAAAAAGGTTTAGGTTTCAGATACATTGGATGTTACAAGCATTTTGATGCAACTTCCACGAAAACAACGGTTCAGTCTGCAAACGAGTGTATCCATTTCTGTAATAAATCAAGTTCATGGTTTGCTGCTTTGAAGGTTGAATATTATAAAACAAATGTTATTTTCGTTATATCTTTTATTAAGTTAAATTTTTCAATTTATTAAAAATGATTTCATTTTCTGCTAATCACAATCTTATTATAGAATAAAACAGAATGTCATTGTGGGAAACCAAATCAATATACAGTTTCATCATCTAATTGTAATTTGATGTGTTCTGATAATATTGATCCATGTGGAGGAATTCAATTCTATTCTGTTTATTTAGGTTTATAATATCTTTTTTTTTTATTTTCAAAATGTGCTTGAAATGAAATTAAAATATGACAATTGCCTAGAATCATAGAAACAGGAACTATACACGACAGAAAATAATTATAACTAAGTCAAAGCAATTGATTAAAAAACAATTATCTAAATACAAAAAAAATTATTTATCTAAATATAGCGCTACCGATTGTATTTAGTTTGCATTATGCGGTAGTTTATAACAGTAGTTAAATGAATTTACTTGCCGATGAAAAGAACAATTAGAGTTATTTTTCCAAGTAATTAAAAAACCTCTAACGCATCAATAGAACGGCATTATTTAGTAATTCAATAGTGAAAGTGGAAAAATCAATGGAGATAAAAATAGATCACATGAGTCCGAATTCTTTGCTGGTTTCTTCATCTTTGCATCTGGAACAATAATTTGTTTATCTCCTATATACTTATTTTATATATATATATATATATATATGGATAGGACGGAGAGAGCCTGCTGTACAAGAGTAGCTTGTTACGTGTGAACATAGCTGTCTGCAGAGTAATTTGGTTATGCATAAATTATTATAATTTTTGGCATTTCGAAAACAAATTGTTAAGAAAAATCCGTCAACAATAAATTAAATAGCAAATTTAAAAATAAATAAAAAATAGTTTTAATAATAATTCAATCCTACTCAAAATTTATTTTAAAATGTTTCAGTTGAAAATTTTCATCAACCAAAATATCTGGGATGTTATACTCTATTCGAAAACAGTATCGGGTGGACTGAACACAATTTGATGACAAATGGATGGTGTTTCAATCACTGTTCAAAACATAACTTCAATTTTATGTTAACTAGCGTGAGTTATTACTATGAATTTAAATTGCTTGAAGAAAATTGTTTTAAATAAGAAAAGGTAAACAAGCTAAATAGAAAAAATTGACCAATTGATAAAAAATCATGTCTCATAAATAAATTTTTTTTCATTTGAAAAAAATGAAAATTTTTTATATAACATAAAACAAAACATTCTTAGTTTGCTTTGTTTTCATTTAATCCGTAGAATGGTCACGATTGTTGCTGTATGAACAATTTAATTTCTGATAACCAAGTCAGCGAAGAGTATTGTGATAGAAAATGCGAAGGAAATTTTTCTCAAATATGTGGAGGATTTGAGGATCATTATGAGAGTGTTTATGCAAGTACGATTTTTCTAATTATAATGTGAGTTTGCAATTTCTTGATAAACACTGAATTTTAAATTAATTAAAACCAAAAACAACTGATTATAGAAATAATTTTTAAATGCTTTTGTTGTGTTATAACCAGCAACTAAAAAAATAAATAGGGGCCAGTATTGAACAATTGGCATTCAGCACATCATTCATAAAAAACAAAAGAGTAAAAAATCTACAGCAGCAGGATGGGCAGTGTAATTTACTAGTGTGCCCATTGTTTGCTACACTTCAATTACGGACAACGGTTCTTAGCAATAGCATAACACTAATGGTCTAGCACCGTTTAAAACTTTTATATAAACAATCAAAATTAATTTGCAACGAAACTCGAAATTGCTGTTTCTGCAACAAAATCACAAAAAAACATTTCATCAATTGATGGTACGATTTTTGAAATAATATTTTGTGATGGGTACGACAAGTGGCGATCAGGTTATATATATAGCTCTGGTAAACTGTTATTGAACTTTTTTCTAATTCTTACCTACTCTTATCTGAACACGTTCGCCACTCAAATATGTTGGTGCATGTTGACTGGGATGCTCAAAAAGCATGCTCATCAGAAAAATTAGTTTTTTGATTCTCAAGTAACTGTGCATCGCTTTATTACCCTCAAATAGCAGCAAACTCAAGCAAAACCGCTTTCACAACAATTCCTACATCAGCTTACATTCAAACTGGGACCGCTGATTGGATTCGGCCAATTTAAATTTGAAAGAGAGCTATCACACTACTTAATAAAAACTAAACAAAATAATAAAATACAAATACATCCTCCGCCCGGCTGATGTGAAACCACAATTACACAAACAACAAATCAAACTAAGTCAGAGTGATCGCTGTGTTTCAGGCACAGTCGTGACAGTCGTGTTATACTTTCTAATAGCTTATTTCCTTTAATTTCAGTCGGCCATTATTTTTATTTACAAACGTGTGTACAAAATATTACTTTTACTATTCAGTTTTTAAAATAGCCTAAAATTAAAATGATGTTTTACTCAGCTTGTTCAAGTTCAGCTCTGAATAAAATTTGTCCTGAGATGTTCCACTGTGAAGATGGTAGAATTGATGAAGACGGTAAATGTCCAACAGAGAAATGTGAAGATGGGTGGAAAGGAGAATCATGCAATCAACCAGGTATTCTAAAATTAAATATATTCATCATACAATCCAAAATACGAATAGCTGGCCAGACCTGACTCATCGGGTGATTTTATTCAGCCTGCAAAAGTTTTTTTTTAATATTGATTATCCCCGGTTGATTTAAAATGCTAATCACAAATCGATGGCTTAGCTGTGTAAGGATGCATTTTTAAACTTAAAGATGGAACTGATTTTTCTCTTGAGAGTGAAACAAAATCACCCTGAACCACAATTTTATAAAATGTTGGCGTTTCTGCAGATGTCATAGCACACTGCACACTTAAATAACTTAAATATAGCTCAAAGATATAAACTTAATTTCAAATTGTGCACAAATAAAAACATTTAGAGCAAAAAGGAAAGTGTTCGAACGTTTAGTGAATTGTTTTAATGTTACCTATTTCCAGTGCGTCAAAATAATTTATACAGAAACTGATGAACTAAGCGATATAATGTATAACTATAAAAAAGATTTTTAATACTATATATATATATTTATTTATAGAAACATATATATATATGGACAAGATTTTATATAATTCTAGATATGGGCATAGACACTTATAATTTGCGCCCATCATTTCCTTTATGTTATGATGAACAACATTTAACCAGATTTGCAGTAAACGTTTTTACAGATTTAATACAGGAATTGAAAAAAAAATGACCTGAAATCAAATGCAATTTAGATGTTTTCAAATTTATTTAACTGTAACCTTGCCAACGTTTCATCATTCCCATTAAATGTTGATAAAAATAAATTTCCTATCTTGTGTAATTAAGTTATAATTTTTTAGTGTTGATGTATTTGTAAATTTTTCTGTAAAAAACAAAACTTTAATCTATCTTTGTTCTCAATTATGGAATTTTTATAAACATATTTACGTGGTTGGCAGATAATTCTGAAACCCCAATTTTGCCCTCGCAAAAAAAAACTAAATGCTCCTGATATATATTCATTGTGGAAAATAATTTTATAAAGATTGCAGCATTCACAGTAAAGTGTGTGGAAAACATGAATGTCAACAATTTGTAATCGGAAACAAAAGTATGTCAGAATGCACTTGCAGTGAAGAATTTAAAAGTGCTAGTTTAACCATTTTTGACAATGAATGCATTGGTTAGTTTTAAATACTTTAACTTTAATACTTGTTTTGGTTAATAATTGTAAGTGTTGAGTAAAATTATTTAGTTTATGATTTAAAATCAATATAAAAATCCTGAACATAAAAATGATTTTGAAATCAAAATCATGTAACAAATGCTTTAAAATCCTAAAAGTGTTAATTAAGTTCTGTATTGAATAGTAAACTATTTATAGATCTGTATTGAATAATAAACTATTTATATATAAAATGTATACACATCTCAACATTCTTATTTAGTAAAAAATCAAACACTGTGCAGATTTAAAGCGATAATCAATTTTTGAACAAGTTGTAGTTAGAAAAAGCCTTGGTTTAGTTTTGGTCAAATTTTCAAACATTGCGTCAGATAGTGTGTTTTGTCAGTGTCTCGACTTAAACCTGCAATGCAATAAAAGCACTTTATAGCTGCCGACAAAGTAATTACTGTTTTTTATTTCCTAAATATTTTCATCGCTATGTGGTAAACGTCGCTGTTGAGGTGGACAGTTAATTGTAATACTAATAGTAACTGAAAAATGATCAATAACTTTAACTGTAATAGTAACTGAATAATAAATTCAGTTTAATAATACAAAGATGATTATTAACTAAAAAATTAGGTATCGTGTTCTTTAATGTTACCTAACAAATAGTATAAATTCAAATGGAACTGTTTAGTTAGTCGCGGCCTTTTATTGTTTTGCCGTTGTGATCGTTGTATAACAGTAATTGACAGTAATTGTACATTCCTTACAGCGAAAGTTTTTAGCCGCTGTTTAAAAATACGTAAAGCTTAGTGTTTCATCTCTCACGCTATCAGGCAGGCTGTTCCAGAAGGCTGGCCCTGCTATTAAAAAGGCTCTTGGTCCAAACCTTTAAGAGCTTGTTCTAGAAATGATTATTCTGCTTCAGGTTGTTGAGCGAAGACGCTGAAGAGCAGGAACATGAAAATTCAGTTGTAGCATTTCTTTGAGGTATGCAGGAGTGTACGAGCAATCAGTGAGGGCGGCCTCGAATGTCAGCCGAGATTTTGTAGTATTTGCGTCTTCTAAGGACAAGATGGGCCGTTTCTGCGATTTCAACCAACAGACTGTTACAGTAATCAAGCCTCATAGTGATAAATTCATGTACAAGGGCTGAACATGCCTTGGCAGAAAGAAAACGACAGACGGAAATGTCAGCGCCCAGCCTTAGAAACTTGCTGACACCAAAAACACTTGGAGAAGATATTAAGCAGAACTTTATTTAACTTAAAAATAAACTAGAAATGTTAATCAGAGAAGGAGGTAACGCGGAAAAGTTGCACAGGACTTTCCCTCTAACAAAAAACCCAGCAGAGAAGCTTATGAAATGATGACTTGCAGATGCATTGTACATGGGTTTTCATGGTAAGTTGGTCGTCGAGGTGTAGTCCAAGATTGCAGATGCTAGACTAAAATGTGCCAAGAAGGTGAACAAGCAGTCTAGGCAGGAAAATTCAGTTAATGAACAAATTAATGGCTTACTTTGCGCCAGAAAAAGATTAGCAATTAATCAAACAGGAATAAGTTTCTGGACTGCCTCGGAGACTGCATATGCTCTAATAGCTGCCTTTGCTAACAACATAATCTCTGCACATGCTTCAGAAGCATATGTGGAGCGCGTTTTCTCAGTTTGCTGTGATATGACTGCAGGAAAAAAGAACAGGCTCTCTAAGAATCTAGAGACTTGTGTTTTTACATGAACTTTAAGTTTTACCATTTCCAGCCTGTTCATAGAACCTACAGTTTACAGTAACTTTAACTTGAAATTAAATAACTGTAATAGTAACTGAAAAATAACTTTAACAATTGAAAAATGTTGCAACTTTAACTGTTACTGTAATTGAAAAGTTGTAACTGAATCATCACAGCTACTACTAAAGTTTGATCGGCGGCAAGCGCATGCTTTTTTTTTTAAATCTTAGCTATATAATTATGAAACGATCAAATAACATTCACGCTGTCTTTTTATTTTAATCAGGGTAATGTTGAGTGTGTTCAGAAAAATTAAGTTTCTGTGCTTTAAAATATACAACCTCACGAATTTTTGTCAGGCATATCAGCACTTATGATAGCACAAGAGATAGAAAAAAATATCTAAAAACCTTTATGAAATTTGATTTGTTTTTAAATTTTTATTCATTTTAAATTATTTGAATAAATATACAGTTTAAGTTAGTTATTTTTAAATTTTTTTTAGACAAGAGTTTAAGTTTCAGATACATTGGATGTTACAAACATTTTAACACACTTTCCATGAAGATAACTGTTCAGTCTGCAAACGATTGCATTATTCACTGTAATAAATTAAATTTATGGTTTTCTGCTTTAAAGGTTTGTAATATTTAATATTTATTATGTAATACTTGTAATTGTAATAGTTCTTGCTTTTATAAGTTGAATTTTATGTTGGTTAAAAAAATCTCGCTAATTACAAACTATATTACAGGATAAAACAGAATGTTATTGTGGCAAAACCATAAATTTTACAGTTCCATCATCTAATTGTAATTTAATGTGTTCTGATAATATTGATACATGTGGAGGAATTCAATTCTATTCTATTTATTTAGGTAATTTGTGTTTTTTATTTTTTTATATTTCAATTTATTTAATTTAAAAATCAATTTTGAAAATAATTTAATTTTACAAAAGTATTCTCCAATAATTTTTTAGTTGAAAATGTCATTCATCCACAGTATCTGGGATGTTTTAATAATACTTCTAATGATAATGAGATTGAAAACAATTTAATGTCAAATGATTGGTGTTTCAACCACTGCTTATATCACGAAAATAATTTTATATCAACATGGGTGAGTTATTATTATAAATTTGCGGGGTTATCCGGCATTGCCCAGGGTTTCAGAGATTTTTCTATTGTTTTTTTTTATATTTTCTGCCCTCTTGCTTTTTTCTCTAGTTTATTTTTCTTATTTTTTTTTGTTTTTTCTTCTTACGGGGCAAATACATGAGAGTTCTGATGATACATAACGTCTCATTTCGTTGTAAAATTTGTTTGCAGTGTCATGCGATATAGTGTAAAAAACAAATTGGATTGTAAATAAAGTCAAAAAATTCTCAATCTGCTGAAAACTGTCACAAAAATTATAGTTTTTAATAACTAAATAATGAGCAAACGTTATGTCAACGTCTATAAATCACACACAATAATGAAAACTATTTAATATCTACTCTTTTGCTAATCTTGTATCCGCCTCTGTTTTTTCTCGCTTCCGTTTCCCGCTCCAGCCTGCTTCTTGTTGTTTTCCCATTTCCTCTCCCGCTCGCTCTCTTGTTCTCGCTCAGTCTCCCGCTCTTACTTGCTTTTCCCTTGCCGCTTGTTCTCCATCTTGCCTTTCCATTCCGTTGAAATTTATTAAAAATTAATCTAAAATAAACTACTTCAATTTGCATTAAATAAAGATGTTTTTACACAAATTAGGAACGATTGGTAAAAAACGAGCTAAATTAAAATTATCTATATATAATGAAATATAAAATTACTTAATGTTTTTAATTTTTGTTTCAACTTGTAGGGTGGCAATACGTGTTCCTGCAGAGAAAACGTATTTCGAAATGAACAAGTCTACGAAGATCATTGTCATATAAAATGTGCTGGAAATTCTTCTCAAATATGTGGAGGCTATCAGAGCACTATCTATCCAAGTGGTTTTATTCCGTATTATGAAAGTGTTTATTCAAGTAGGATTTTCTCTTATGTTGTTAGTTTGCAAATCTAAATTGTTTTAAATATAGTTTTTATTACTTGTTCAGCAAAATATTTAATGATTTATTGATTAATTAACTTGGATGTCATGTTTTATACTTTCGTGTAAAAAAATTAATTTTTATGTAAAACAAAACACTGTTTATTCTTACAACAAAATGTAATAATTTTGTAATATTATTTAACTTGTGTTGCTATGTTAAACTTTTTAATAGCTATTTTTCTGCTTTTGTTTAGCTTGTTTAAGTTCAACTCTAGATAAATTTTGTTCTGAGATGTTTCACTGTATAAATGGTAGAATTGATGAAAATGGTAAATGTCCAGAAAGGGAATGTGTTGATGGATGGAAAGGAGATTCTTGCAATCAAAGAAGTATTATAAAATTTAATAAATTTTTTATTTAAATGATTTTAAATTCTAGACATTTTAAATAAAGATTGCAGTTTTCAAAATGGTTTATGTGGAGAGCAAAAATGTCAAAAATTTGTGATTGAAGACAAAATTGTTACAGAATGTGTTTGCAATGAAGGATTTCAAAGTGCCAGTTCAACTATATTTGACATTAAATGCATTGGTTAGTAATAAAAACATTGATAAAAAAACACACGTTTTGATAGAAAGCTTAACACCCACTAAATTTGTTACAAGTATAAAAGAGGTTTAATTATTTTTTTCAATGTTTGCCTATTCATTCTTATTTTTAGCACATTCCGATTGTGTATATTTTCAACAAGAGAAGCAATTAAAACACTTTCTAAAATGCAGTGCTTCATTAACAAAGTTTTACATTTAAACAGTTCCTTTGTAGAGTTATCAATGGCAGTTTAGGAGACTTTTAAATTGCCTTGTTCAAAACACATTTTTTATACAAAAATTTAAACTAAATAAACATTTAGCTAAAAGTTTAAAATTTGAGTTCTGACACAAGTTATAAAAATTAAATTTGTATCCAAGACGTAAGGAATGATTGAATAACGGATAGATGTTCAAAATTGAGTAAATATGCTTTTACTCATCCTGTTTTATATAATAGTTCATACATTAAACATTATACTTCTGTATTTGTTGTTAAAATTTAATGATAAGGTTTATATTGTTTTAGTAATTACTAGTGCATTCATAATCAAACAAGTTTACTTGATTTTCAAGTTGAAACCAATTTTGTGGGTATAATACTTGGAATTGTTTTTGGAGCAATAATAACTGTGGTGGTGGTTGTAATTGTATGCTTGGTGATTTGGCGTTGTACCACCAAGAAAAAGGTTGTTGAAATTTAATTTTTTTTCTTGCAAGGTGGTGGTTCTTAAAGTTTATTAATTTCATTTATTTTGTTTTAATGCAGGAATAACAAAAGTTTATGTCTTCCAAAAGTAGCAGGACTCAAATCTGTTAAGAATTAACTACTTTCATGTTTATAGTTTGAAGTTTAATTAATGTTTTTATTTCAAAGAAATTTTAATTTAAATTATAAATTTAAATTAAATATGTATATTTGTAATCAAAAAACGTTTAGAGTACAATTAGATTCATTTGTCGGTTTTTTGAATCTTTACAATTTCAGATTAAATTGATCGTATAAAAATATATATAATGTGGCAAAAATTATTTTTTATCTGTCATAAAACTTATATACTATTACTAAAATAAATAAATTAAATTTTGAAAGTTTTTGAAAAAAATTCTTGTGATATTGATGAGATGATCGTGGACTAGCGGTTTTTCCGTTCCAAGAACAGATATTTTGAGTATACAATGAACGCATACTAAAATAATTTAAGTTATTTAAAAGATTTTAAATTTTTTTTAAATTAATTTAATTATATAACTATTTGTTAAATTAATATGATATAGATACCAAAGCGTCATGCACAAAACGTCTTCAACAGACAAATAAAAAAGCAACAAACATTGTTTTGATGAAAAATAGCATGGATGAAAATATAACTAATTTTTCATTTTTTGAAATAATTTAAGTGAATAAATATAATATTATTTAATTTTTTATAATATTTATTTATTTATTTAATTGCATTAGATACAAATGTATCTCGCACAAAACGTCTTACACAGAGTCATGCTCGGCTATTGTCTTATATATTGAAGATTAAAACAGAAAAAAAACTTTTATATAATCAATCAAAATTAATTTAAATTTCAAATAACTTCAATACAACTTTATTTAAAAAAAATACCTTACTTCAAAAAAGCAAATCTTTTACAAAAAAAACTCTATAATTATAATTAAGGTTCAAAAATTATCAAACTTGATGGTTAGATTCATTATGTAACAAAACATTGCCTTAACAACATTTTGAATAAATTTTGTACCTTAATTAATTATAGTCCCTCTCCCTCTTCTAAAAAGATGGGCTTTTTGAAAACAATAATTTTTACATATAGTTTGTGTTTATATGACTAATATTGAAAAATTATTGCTATTTTTCAGTAATTTCAGTGTTTGTTTTCTTGAGGTGCGTTAAAAATACTTGTTCGTCGTGGAGTTTAGATTTGGTTCTTATTGTTTCCGATTCCATCTGGCGACCGTTTATAAACTTCCAGTTCCAAAAGTAGATTTGTTTTTTTATTGTTTTTACTTTTTTACTATAAAATTTAATTCAACACAATACAATATTAATCAAAACACATGCAGTAAAATTTCTTCAAACACCAGTTCCATTTCAGCACCGACTTGTGATAAATGTGTATTAAAAATAAAAGACAATTTATTTTATAAAACCTGCCACTTTTCCATATTTAAAAATTATTAATAATTTGTTTTTAAGAATAAAAAATTTTGGTTTGTTCGCAGTTAATCTATATATATAAAAATGAATGTTTGTATATATGTATATATATATATGTCCTTTATGCATTGCTACACCATACAATCGTAATGAAATTTTCACACAACCTTGAGAGTCGAGGGGAATCAAATATAGAGAAAAAAATTTAAAATCCGTCACAAAATAAGCGGAGCGGAGCGGGTGAGCGAGCGGGAACTAAATATATATGTATGTGCGTATGTATGTGTGTATGTATGTATGTGTATGTGCATGTATGTGTGTCTGTGTTTATGTATGTATGTATGTATGTATGTATGTATGTATGTATGTATGTATGTATGTATGTGTCTTTTACAATATTTCGGCACTAAATGCTCATTCAAAGTATGTATGTGTGTGTATGTATCTATGTAGGTATGTATGTATGTATGTATGTAGAATTGGATCTAGGGGGGGGGAACTGAGAGCGAAAAAATGAGCGGGAAAGCGACAGGGAACGGATAACGACCTGGAGCGGGAGCGCAAGCGGGAAGGAAACGGGAGCGAAAAAGAAACGCATTAGGTAAACCTCTAAAAACCCCGGGCAATATGTATGTCCTTTATGCATTGCTACACCATTCATCCGATCGTAATTAAATTTTCACACAACTTTGAGAATCAAGTTGAATCAAATATAGAGAAAAAAATTTGAAATCCGTCTCAAAATGAGCGGAGCGGAGCGGGTGAGCGAGCGGGGCTATATATATATATATACATACATAAATGAGCGGAAACGGGAAGCCAACTGAGAGCGAAAGATCGAGCGGGAAAGGGAACGCGACCGGGAACGGGAAAGCAACCGGGAGCGGAAAAGCGACCGAGAAAGGAAAAGTGACCGGGAGCAGAAAAGCAACCCGGAACGGGAAATCGACCGGGAGCGGGAAAGCGTCTGGGAGCGGAAAAACGGCCTGGAGCAAGAAACCGACCGGGAGAAAAAACCGACCGAGAACGGGAGAGCAAGCAGGAACGGGAAAGCGACCGGCAGCGGGGAAGGAAACGGAAGCGAGAGAGACAAGCATTAGAAAAACCTTTAAAAACCCCGGGCAACGCCGGGTACCCCCGCTAGTGATTAATAAAACTAAAAAAATACTCAAAATCAATTATTATATCCTGAAAACAATCCAGCATCTCACTGGCTTCTCTCCAATAAAAAGACACATTCTGGCTAACTGAAAAGCATTGTTGAGTTTTTTTTAGACACAATTCATAGTCATCTAAACTAAATATTTCAAAACAAAAAAGTTTAACTTCACCAGGTACTTTGTTAAGCCGATCACTGAAACTATAAATACATAAACAATTTTAAGTAACTCACTAGAGGTTCATGTAATTATATTAAATTTATTATAATTATTGGGAGAAACTTCGATCAATCATCTTGTCTGTGAAATCGTTGAAAGTAATTCAGAGTTATCACTCATCATAACACCAGCAGATTTATTATCTTAAATGATTATATTCGAATTGCTCAAATAGTTCAGTACTTAATTACTGGTGATTATGACAATAAAAGTTTTTAGTCAAATCCAGCAAATACAATGATATCGAAATTTTATATTGTTTTAAACCATGTTTTTTAACACCCCACTGTATCAATAAGCTATAAAAACCTTGGGTAGGATGTTCTATTTACACCCAGGCTGTTAGTAATGATGTAGTGAGTTGAACATGCAAAACCTGCTGATATCTACCTTTGCCTGAAAAGTAGTTTAATTTAAAAAAAAAAATGACTCTGGATTTTAGTGGTTATTGGTCCCGTTATAATTTCATATGTGGCTACTTCGATGCTCAAATTATTATTTAATTTTTAGTTAATTAAACATGACGTTTTAGCCATCTTTTACTCTGTAATATTCCTTTTTTTTTCTCTCCATTATTTTTAAAACTTTTCACGGGTTGAATTCAAAATGGGTCGGTCTGTATGTCAATTCAATTGATTGATGGCCGCCCATCAATCATACATATTTTTCAGCTACCACACGGACATCAGCTGTTGTTTAGTTCATAATCTGCCATTTTTATTATTTTACACCGCTGTTGTCTAAAACTCTTAAAATGTCGTTTTCGGGTGATTCGAAATCGATTGTCCATATCACTCGTGGTTCGGTTTTTGAAAGTTCATAAGTGAAAGATCGTTGATGCCCAAAACACGTTTTGTAATTTGTTTAAACTTGGATTTACTAAAAACGAAAATGTTTTTTGACAGTTTCTATAATAATAGTTTAGATTATTATTTTAAATATTGTTTTTTTTTTACTTTAATTCCTAAAAATATAAACATGTAAGTTTTTCCATCATGTTAAATTATGGTTGATCACAACTCACACGAAACTACGACATTTATCCTCAAGTTGTTTATTTAAATAAAAAAACTTAACCATTTATTTGGTCGAAGAGTAGTTTGGAGAATGGCTAAAGATAAAGATATACTCGAAACCCAATGTCACTCTGATTTCATTCAAGCTCGTTCCCGGGTGGTTTTATTTCTCCGGCCCAATGCTCAGTTCTTCCAAAGGAGTGAGGCAAAACTTTCAGTCAATCGGTTTTGATGATTCTACTCTTTACTGTTTCATATCACCGAATGTTATTTGTAGTAGAATACACAAACATTTAGATACTAATACAATACAACTGTCATTTACCAACATGTCTAATCAAAACTAGATTAGTTAGTTAGTTAATTAGCTAGATTCTAAAAACATTTACAAGCAAAAAACAACGAAAAAATATAAATTTGGCTTTTTAACTAAAAGAAAATAATTTTTTTTGCAAACATGACAGTCTAACAATCAACGTTTGAGTGACAGCAAGAAAAAGGCACAAAATTTGCTGACGTGACCGTGTGCGTGTGTTTGTGTGCGTGTTGTTATGTTTATTCGAACAATTACTACACAAGCATATCAACAATAAAAACACATGTACAACAAACAACATCAACAACAAAGTTACGGCATACCTACAACAACACAACTTTATCGACAACACAACTGCAACAACATAATTACAACACTACATCAACAACACAACTACATTCACAATGACAACACAGCTACACCAACAATAACAACACAACTCCATCAATAAAAGTAAACAAATTGATTAAAATCAATCAGGTGTTTGCTAACAATTTAAAACATTAACATTCTTTTTTTGCGATTAATTTTATGCCTTTTTATTCCATTGTCGGTTTTAACGATATTTATGGTTTTCCAATTCACCATTCGTCTCAACAAGAAAACAAATGAAAATAAAAACGGCGACTGCAAACGATGAAAAATGCGGTTATTTCAGGTCATTTAAGTGAACATTTTTGTTATAAATTACATCCTGATAATTTTATTTAAACTCCATGTCTTCTATTTCATAAAAACAGATTTGTACATCTTGCATTAAACGCTTGCAACTTAAGCAAAATACTTTCTTTAAAACAAAGTTAAACCTTCATGATCAACCATGTGAACTTGAAGTTAAGCACTGAATTGAAGGAATGCACAATTATACAATATAGGAATGCCAAACTGCTATTGTTTTCAATTGCTGTTTTAAATCAGTGACAAGTGAACTAGCGATGCAACTTTTAACAAGCAGTTAACAAAAATGGACATTTCACTAATGTCAACGTATATAGAAAAAAAGCTTGATTGACAGTAAGTTTCACGTAATCTGGTTATGAAAATTTAAATGCATTTCATTACATTTATGTTTATATAATTTATACATAAATTGTATTTTTATATTTTAAATTTTTATACTTCTTTCTATTCTTATTAATTCTTAAAAACTTTTATTTAGGTTACAATCTCTGTTTGTGTGTGTGTGTGTCTTTCTCTGTACGCAAATCTTGCAAGTAAAATTTAACCAGCTTTTTGACTAGTTAGGAAGCTGAAACTTTCAGCATAGTTTTATATTAGATGACAATACATGATTCAATAAAAAAAAGTTTGTTTTGAAAAACTCGTTTTTTCCTTTGCTTGTTTTTATCTTTTTTACCTGCTTATCAACAAATTGCAGTTTTTCGTTTGATTTACTCAAAAATAAATTTTTTAAACAATACATTTTTTCCTCACAAAAAACTCAATTTTATTATTCATTAAAAACAAATACACAAATTGAACAAAAAAGAACAGATTATTCAAACAGCATTTTCCGGATAAAATTAATTTCACTAATGTCGATTTAACTGAAATAAATCTAAGAAATAAAAATTATCAGCACTAAATCAATCAGCTGGTTGTTAACGAAGACGAGCATGCTGATTGGTGATTGGTTAACTCGCTTGCAACATGTAGTTCCTGACATTCGAGGGAAAATGTAATTAATGTTAATTAGGTTTTCTTGTGATTTACAATTATTTATTTTGTTTCAGATTACTTTTTTTAGATTATTTTAAAGATTTTATTCAATTTTATATTTATATTTAATAAAATTAAATTAGTTTTCTTGTTTTGTAAATAATTATTTGCAGTTAATTCTTTTATTTAGTTTTTTTTTAGTTTTTTCCCGACTGGTTGAAATTTTACAATTTTATTTAATTACTTTCCAGTTTTTGCTCACACCTACTTTAATTGCTCACGATAAATAGAAAAGTCAAAAATATTAAATGTTTATATATTATCATTTCAAAACTACTTATTTATTTAATTTTTTTTATTTCTTAATTATCAAAAACAATTTATTTTATTTGAAATTTTATACTAAATATTTTTCTAAGATATTATACTTGTATCTAATTGTATAAAAACTTTGATCTACAAGTTCCAACGTCATCTTAATCACTTCCAACAACATCATCATCATAACTGTTTTTCGTTTTCATCTCATCCAACAGGGGACTTCATATTAACTTCAGGACTATAATATTTATTTTACGACATACATCATCATTATCATCACTGTCAACATCATTATTTTAATCATCATTAACATCGATATTTGCGCTATAAAATTATATGTCATCATTGTCTTTGACGTTATCGAAGTCATTTTTGTTTTTGAATGATCGTCGTCATATTCACTTTTTTACTATAAAATTTATTACTATAAATACTGTATAATCCTGTTATTATTATTACTGCAATAATTATTTCATCACTGAGAATTACTGTCACCACTGTCGCTTCACTTCAATTCACAAACATTGCTATCATTATGATCATAGTCACTTAATCACTGTTACCAATATTAATGTCATGTCAATATAATCTATGATCACTGTTACTATGATCACTGTTACTATGATCACTGTTACTATGATCACTGTTACTATGATCACTGTTACTATGATCACTGTTACTATGATCACTGTTACTGTGATCACTGTTACTGTGATCACTGTTACTGTGATCACTGTTACTGTGATCACTGTTACTGTGATCACTGTTACTGTGATCACTGTTACTAGGATCACTGTTACTATGATCACTGTTACTATGATCACTGTTACTATGATCACTGTTACTATGATCACTGTTACTATGATCACTGTTACTATGATCACTGTTACTATGATCACTGTTACTATGATCACTGTTACTATGATCACTGTTACTATGATCACTGTTACTATGATCACTGTTACTATGATCACTGTTACTATGATCACTGTTACTATGATCACTGTTACTATGATCACTGTTACTATGATCACTGTTACTATGATCACTGTTACTATGATCACTGTTACTATGATCACTGTTACTATGATCACTGTTACTATGATCACTGTTACTATGATCACTGTTACTATGATCACTGTTACTATGATCACTGTTACTATGATCACTGTTACTATGATCACTGTTACTATGATCACTGTTACTATGATCACTGTTACTATGATCACTGTTACTATGATCATAAATATTTCATCACTATCACCATGATCATTGTCACTTTATTACTGCAACACAAATTAATGTCAAACGTTCATCACACACAATGTATCATTATCACCGACACCAACCTTGCGCCGCACTTTCGACTTTCGGTAATTTGTGACACGGATATTGCTATTTACGATCCAAGGTCAACACGGGGCTGACCAGGTGCAAAGCAATTTACTTCGTCATACCTAACCGGGCCTGAAGCTTTGAGTTGAAGATGATTGCAAATCGAATCAATAATAGATTACTTTCAAACATGATTTAATTAATGAATCCTTTAGCTGTCAAATTATCGATTTATCGTAAAGAGAATGGAAATGTAATGTTATTTCAGGTTACTATCGAAGTAGTGGGAACTACAATTTGAATTTGAAACGTATATTTTCAATTGTTACAGAGACTGTCTGACTAGTTTATAAAATCTACTAACAAGAAGTAGATACTTTCAATTTTAAATATTAAAGAGACAATGAAGTCTTCCGTACAAGGTAGAATGAAGTTAATTCCTAAGTAGAATAAAAACAATAGAAATGAAATTGAAATGTAAGGAGGTTGATGGAAAATTATGGGTTAAAATTGGAATTGTATCACGCTGCACCAAAACTATTAAAAATTAAAAAAATATTATTTTTGAGTCTTATAAATAAATCATTAATAATTAAAATATTTATTGGGATTTATATAAATATATATGTTTTATAAATTTTTTTATAAAACATATATATATATATATATAACATATTTTTTATTTCTATTTACAAAATAATCACATTTACTTTTATTGTTTTTGAAAATAAATGATCAAAATTGATAAACAATATTCTATTTTAGCTGGAATAAAACTGTAAGTTTTGCAAAAAGCACCAAAAATATTTTCTGGATCAGAAGAAGCCACATCGACTTGCGTGGGCGATGCTTTGAACGATTGTACCATTTTTGAATCATTAAAGAACTATAAACAGACAAACAAATAACAGAAAATTTGCATTAAAACAATTATTTTGCTAATCCACAATAGATTCAATTGAACAACTTTTCAGCATGCAAACAATTAGAAGATCAATCATCGAAACAATCAGCCAGTCAATCAATCAATGACATGATATTTTTATGCTGCTTTCGATCAAAGTCGAACAGGATTTTCGACTCAAGAAAAGATTGTTCGAGTGACGGATTATTTATTTCGATCACCTTAGAACAATTATGATGTATTTTTAGCTAATTTATTTTCATCTTTTTTTATTTTTTTCGATTTTCTTTAGATTTTTTCTTTTTAATAAAAGTTTATTTTGGGAGTCAAAACATTTTTTCCACAGTATTATTTACTTTGTGCGCGTGTCGGTTCATCAATTCTTCTCATGTGTGACACAATTTCCAATTCCTATTTTTGTCGCAATATGTTTTCGTCACATGTTTACACATTTCTGTATGTGTCACACAAGTATTTATCTCTTTCATTCTTATGTTATTGTTCTGCATCCCAATGACGTCCAATTATTTCAGTTATAATGAAATATCAGCGAGTACCTGTTAATGAAGCAAAAACTAAAAACCCTTTCATAAACAAAAACTAAAAACCCTTTCATAGAAGAAGAAACGCCGAAAGATTGAAAAACCTTTTTAGCAGATCATTTTTTTGAAATCTTCACAAAGCGCGAATTGATTGCTCAGATGTGTTGATGCGTTGAAGATTGTTCCGTGAGACGGCTTCCTCTACAGCAAGCTGTGAAACCATTGTAGATGATCTATTATGTCAATCTATGTAGGTCAGTAGTTTACCTCGCATTGAGTCACTTTCAAATAAAGTTGGCTGACAATTTATTAAATATTGAGAAGAGTTAGACGAAAAACCGAGAAAACACTTCTAACATTCTGTAACGATTTTATTTTTACTTTCTAGTGGATAGACTAGACATATCTAAAATTCATGTTATGCGGTATTGGTAGTTCTTTTGTTCCATTTTATCAACTAGTTATTTTTATTTTATATTTATTATTCTACAAAAATTTAATGAAATTATTCTTCTAAGACTATTATGTAAGAAAGATTAGGAACGTCTCATTAAACTTTGTTATTTGCACCTAGATTGAATATAAAATTTGTTATTTTTTATAATAGATATTTTTCATATATATATGATATTTTTATCAAAAAAAGTCATTTAATTTCAAGCCAAGCAAGTTAAAAGAAAAAAAATGATTTAATTGAAAAATCATGCTAAAATCAATATAAAAAGTTCAATTTGAAAAAAAAGAAGAAAAATTAAAAAAAAACTACAAACAAAACAAAGAAGAAAAAACAGTGAGATTTATCCAAAAAATAAAATATAATAGAAAAGTTATAAAAATAATAAGAAAAAAAATTGATGATGATGATGATGATGATGATGACGACGATGACAATGACGATAATGATGATGATGATGATGACGACAACGATAATGATGGTGACGATGATATTGGAAAGAAGAAGAAATGTAAAGATAACACTTCAGTAAAGTCATGTTTTATCTCTCTTTTTTCTCTATTTTTTTCTCTCTTTTTCTCACTATTTTTTGTTTTCTTTTTTCTCTTTTTAATTTTTTTAAATTTTTATCATTATATTTTTCTTGCTTTTTTGTCTCTCTCTTTTTTCTCCTTCATATTTTTTATTTTTTGCTCACGGTTTTCTTCTTTCTCTCTCTCTCTCTTTCTTTCTCTCTCTTTCTCTCTCTACCTCCCCTTCACTAACTCCCTCTTATATCACGTTGGAATCATTGAACTCCAGCAAGATTTTGTGGCCGACTAATCATTAAACATGACCGATCGACTGCTTCTAAGATTTTAGTTGAACTGCAAATTAGTAGGAAAGTTTTTTTTTCAGTTTTAACATAATTTTTAGTTGTTTTTCAGCTGTTTTCAAAAATGGTTATTTTTATAACTTTAAGTAATTATTAATTATTTTATAAATAATTTGAGCAATCAAATTTAACAAAAATAAAATATATGAGTAATCGAAGTGTTTCAAGAAAAAGAAAAAAAGAGATTTGAGTAGGATAATTAAAAGAACTAGTTGAACAATTAATTGAATCGCTATTTAATTAAATAAATTTTTAACGACGCATCAACAAATTGAAATTGACTTCTTTAGTTAAAACTCTTCTTCAATTATAATTTTTCAATTTTTAATTCAAAATTATATAAAGTGTAATTTCAAAGAAGTTGTTTTCTTTTATTTCAAGTTTTTTTTTCAACTTTCCAATTTTAAATTTGGTTTAAAATCCAATGTTTGGTAAATGAATTGTCATTATACTCAACATCAATAACTATTTATTTAATTTAAAACCTGCTTGAGCCCATGAATTATGAATTTTAAACTTCAAATCCTGGATTTTTAAACCTATAAACTTTGAACCTATGAACTTTGAACCTATAAATTTTGACCTATTATCTTTGAATATATAATATTTGGACCTATAGACTTTGAACCTTTGAGCTTTGAACTTAGTAGTCATTAAACGCTTAAACTTTGAACTTATGAGATTGAAAGTTGAAGGAAACATTTGTAAACGCCAACATGTTGCCGTTTTAGCAATGCAGTTGCGTTCTGATTGTAGATTAGATACGCTGAAGCTTATAAATATTCAAATTTTTTAATTATTTTATTAATTCAATAAAATATAACGTTTCATGTTCACTTGTATAATAAATACTCACTTGTTTGCTAGTCGTCGTCATGGAAACACCTCTTTAAAAGTTTAGTCAAACTGAACGGGGTTGACTGAATCAACATCCACCTTGATTTCAATTCTTTTGTCATTTTCTTTCTAACCTTCTTTCTCTTCTCTTTAGTTTTCATTTTTCTCTTTATTTTTCATTTTTTTCTCTATCTCTCTTTTGCGGTTTCTTTTTTAATTAGTTTCTGTCATATATTTAACACACAACAATTCTGAATTTTTAAACGTTTTGATTAGTTCAAAAGAGCACTTCTTGAAAGTTAATTTCCAAAAAGGAGACACGTGATATTTTTGTTTTAAAAATTTGAATTTTATTTTATTTTTTCATTTTTCCTAAATAACAGTTGAGATTTAAAAGCAAGAAGAGATCGACCAGCTGATAATTCTGCTTCAAGATGTTACTTTCTCCTTGATCATACGTCACGCTGTAGCTTGTCGAACAAGTTGGCATTTCAATTTGATGAATCCATCAATATGTTTCAAAGAACATTCAATGAGAACTATTAGGTACTATTGTAAAACATGTGATGAGTTTCGTGTTTTTTTTTTATAGTTTCTTAGTTTTCCAGGGCAGAAGTTGATGAAAAGATGCCAGATTAAAGTTGTGCTTTAAAGGGTTGGGATACTTTAGATAATTTTTTATTTATTTATTGCTACAATATTTTTTTTAAATATTTTATAACGGCTAATAATTTAAATATTCATCACTCCAAATAGTTTAATTATTCATAACTGCTAATAATTTTTATATTTATAGCCAGTTTTATTTAATTTCAGTTGGCAGCTATAATTTTCAATCATCACCGTCACTATCATTACTTTCATTCCCTCATCACCATCATCATCGTTGCCTCAAGACAATCATCATCATCATCATCATCATCATCATCATCATCATCATCATCATCATCATCATCATCATCATCATCATCATCATCATCATCATCATCATCATCATCATCATCATCATCATCATCATCATCATCATCATCATCATCATCATCATCATCATCATCATCATCATCATCATCATCATTACCGTCATTATCATTACTTTCATTGTCTCATCACCACCACCATCATCATCATCATTGCCTCAACGCTATCATCAATTTCTCTGCGCCTCTCCTACACCCCCCTCGCATACTGCTATATAAACCCGACAGAGTCTCCACTTCATTTCAAATTGTTACAGTCGCATATGACGAAGGAGGAGTTGAACTTTGAGTGACATTTCTCTGTCAGCTACCATGAAAAACTTTTTATTCATATAAAAACTGCTTCTCAAGAAAATCATTAAAAACATCAAATACTTGGGCTCTGCCGAGTCTTAACAAAGGTTTTTTGACAACTTAAACCATAACTCCGACACCGGTTACACCGACTACATCCGCTGCACCTACTACATCAGCTGCACCTGCTACATCAGCTGCACCTGCTACATCGACTACTAACGCTACCTCCGCTGTTCTACTTTACTCACTTGGGTGAGTTGGTTTTTATGAGAAAATAATTTGATATTCATTTATAATTTATTGATTTAAAATATAGTTAGAAGTAGAACTGATCTGAATAATGACAAGATCTTATTTTTTAAATCATCCAGTGACTTCACACTGATAGCGCAAACCACTCCACTATACAAACGCTGAGTTCGAATTTTAGACAAGTGGGCAGACAAACTTCTAACTAATGCGCCAACTGAATATTTCGAATAAATATTACTTTATTTTTACGAAACAAAATAAATCTAATTAAAGTTCTTAAATAAAATAGCTGATGTGGTTATGCAAAATCGTTATCAGCTGTCGTACGCACGCAGTGGTTTAAAGGCGATCTTCTACTGCTAGGATAAAGAAATGAATCGTTATTTAAAATATTTATTACTGAATATAAACTTATTACAATCATTTAAATATAAACTTATTATAATCACTTAAATATAAATTTATTACAATTGCTTGAATATAAATTTATTACATTCACTTGAATATCGTATTTTTGCTTTAAATTATTATTATATTAATTATTTGATAATTGAAGAAATACTAAATTTTGATCCAAGTATTTCCTCTCTAAGAGAACACAGTAAATTATTAATACTAATAAAATTCTTATGACTAGAAATTCTCCAAGAAGCACTTTGTGTCCTTACAATGATTCCATTTATTATTCGGTGATTTCACAAACCTTATTTAATTGAATAAATATGTTAAAACTGGATTAAATTTTGTAAAGTTACAACAAAAGTAACATTTTTTAGGCAACTTGAAACACATATACAATGTATGATTTCGTACAAGATCACTTAATGCTTCGCTTAATGTCACATCGTCTCCGGATATCATCAGCATGTGGATTAAACAGTGATAATCCAGCGACACCAAAGAAAAAAAATGTTTTCTATAGATTATAGATAATTATAAATCTCGCGAAATCATTCCAATCAAATGGAAATTCGAAGAAAAATTACAGTTTTTATAAACCTAATTACATTGAAGACTTAAATGTGACAAAATGAAATGTCATAAGTTTTCTCTTTTTATTAATAATCCAAAATAATTTGTTTTTAAAAGGATTAAAAAACTGTTTTTCTTCATTAATTATATGATAATAAAATGTTTTTCGAGTTTTATAAATTTTAATTTTTAAATTTGAATAAAATTCAGCAAACAATCAAGTACAATTTTGAACTTCACAAAAGATTAAATAACTAAAATGCAAATTGATGATCTATATGTTTCCTTAAATGGTAACTTTCTAACAACCACCTTAGGCGAACAATCCGTCAACTACACTTGAGAACAACTTGGATTCCAACCAACAGCCCACACATCAGCAAACAAACGATGACGATCACCAATAAACTATTATTCTTGTTTGTTTGTTCTTCGGAATTGTTGACAAATATTTTTTTTCTAACTTTTTTAAACTTCCAGTCATGTTAATAAAACTGAAAGATTACAAAATCTACAAGACTGCCAATCTGTGAAAATAAATGAATGATTTATTCAATGTTTAACTTTCCTGTGCAAGTGAGATTGCCTGACTTTTTCATGGCAAGATTTTTTTACTAAGATTTGGCACACGCCTTTTCCAAGACAAGTTTTGCACGAAGGCAAGAAAAAGTCCTTGCAGAGGCAGCCATTTATAGGCGCCTACCCCTTTAGTAATGCGAGTGAACTCATTGCTTAAGGGTGTTACGCTGGTGACGCCAGTGAGGCTCGAACTGCCGACCTAACGATCGTCCAGAGGCGGCGATTGGGGGGGGCTGATTTTGATTTTGTCCACCAACATTTATTTTTATTAACTCACTCATGCTTGAGTATTTAGATTAGTTGATAAACTTGGTATTTTTCATACATTTTGAATTATATCTACTTAATTATATCATATATTTCTACTAATATTTTTCAATCTTGTAGTGCCTTCGGTCCATCCGATCAAGCTTGTATAAACTTTAGCTTTGTGTGTCTGCAGGGGTGCAACTAGGGGGGTGCAAGCCAAATCAAAGGGCCCTGCAATTTTTCCAAATATGGAGTTTTTCTTTGAATGGGGGGGTTCTACATTTATTCTCAATCTATTATATGCCTATATATTCATATGTTTATACATATCATAAACTTATTTTTTAACATTTGCTTTAACTGGTTTGAGACTGAGTTTGCAGTCTTTCTTTTCTATCATTAATACATTAGTAAAGATACCAAAAAAACTGCAGACTGAAGATAGTCAAAAAATATTTTGTCTGCGAACCCACCTCCGAGATTTCTGGTTTTAAAATTCCCCAGTTTAAATTTAAAAAATTTTCGCCCCCCCCCCAAGGTTTTGCTGAATAGCCGCCACTGCGATCGTCAGGCAAACGCTCTACCGTTCTGCCACCAGCGCCTCATTTGTTTATTGAAGTTTCAAATTTTAAATACAAAACGTCTTTATAGGCTGTATGAAGCTATTATTGTTGTATGCATTATTAACTTGAAGTATTGTCGCCATTAGTATTTTAATCACTGGTATCATTATCACTAAGCACTGATATCATCATAGTTATCATCATCATCATCATCAACTTTTAAATTATATAATTCGTTAACTTAATTAGACTCTTGTTGACATTATCATTTAATTCAGCAATGAAATCATTGCTATTGGATTTTTCCATAAATTTTCTAATCTTTATCATCTCCTGCATTTTCATCATCGTCATCATCATCATCATCATCATCATCACCATCATCATCATCATCATCAGCAGCAGCAGCAGCAACACCATCATCATCATCTCCTTCATCACCTTCATCATCACCAGTAATATATCGACCACAGCCACCCCCGGCACATGAACACTCATCAAACTACAAAACCCTTCTCTCGAACTTCTCAATAATTAAACACTCATCTCTTAACGACGTTTCTTCTTCTAATCTCTTTTTATTAATCGCCCCGACATTTCCTTCTCAATCGCCGCTGGTTTACTTCAGTTTCAAAACCCGTTTCTAAAAGAGATTTATGAAATTCACAAAATGGCTACCCTTCGACACATAGCTGGGCTACGAACGATAACACATGATTGGGATGATAAGCAAGCAGATGCCGTGTTTTATCTTTTTTGTAGGTGAAACGTTAATTTAATAATTCTGTAAACAGTTGTTCATGTTGGTTAAATTTGAAGACGAATAAGACGTATTTCATATTTAGAATGGCATACTAAATATAAAATCATTTTCTCAAATAAGTAGAATAAAACAAAAAATAAAAATAATAAAAAATAATGAATAATCAAGTTAATAAATCTTTTTCATGCCTCTAAATCTGCCCAAAGCTGTGCGGAAACTATGAAGACAAAGCATAAAAAAACCTAGCGGAAGTTCGCATGAAGAAGGCGATGAAACGATCACAATTGCGATTCAAATCACGCTTACGTTTATACGTTAAAATAATTTAGTCATTTAATAATTTAAATATATATTAATTTTATAAAAAAAAATTTTTTATTTACATTAAATTTGTTTTGATAAATACAGAGATAGATTTTTATTGCCTCTTAAGTTTTCCACTCGGTGGCTAATCTTAAACGACCACGCTTCCTAAGAAAAATTGGAGTTGGAAAAACTTTTCTATGACTCTTGACGTCTTATGACATTCAACTTCTTATTTTACACTGAAGACACAATTAATAATTTTTTGAAAACTGCAAAAATAAATATAATACGTTTTATTTAAAATAAGTAATAATATGTATTAAAATCAAAACTGCTGAAAATAACCATGCTAGTTTAATGAAAAAATTACCAATTAATGAAACAATGGTTTATACAATTGAAAACTCAGCAGTATTGCAACAATGATAGTACAATGATAAATACACAACAGTAAATATGATTGTCACCAATGCAATGAATAATACAATAACTACTACAGTAAATAATAAATATTACAAAACAATTCTAATAATTAAAATAATAAACTTTTTTTTACTTTTACCACCGGTAAACATTTTCAAATAGTTAAGAAATTTAATTAAAAATTAATAAATAAAAAAAACAGAATGTTAGTTTTACATTATCAATGTCAAAATTTAAAAAAATCTTCAAAATACAAAGGAATCGAATAAGATTAATTTTTAAACTGCATGATTCTTTACGGTTATTATGTATCTACAAATATTACACAAAGTTGAAACTTATATATTCCTTAAATAAAATAAATAAAATGTTTGTGAGAGAAGCAGAAAAGAAGAGGGTAAAATGGTTTTTATTTTCCTTTGCGTAAAGTTAGCTATAATTGTTGTTTGTTGAAGTTTGTAATTTATAGGTGTAATGCAAAGAAGATGAACAGAGTGGATGAACAGATAATGTGTCGTTTAACCAATTAGACAACAATTTCGAAACATTTTATATACAGATTATGTTTTTTAATTATAAAAACAACGTATGAAAAATTAAAAATAATTTGCAAATTTTTGTGGTGAAAAATAAAATTAAATAAAATTCAACGTAATTATTTGAAAGCAAAATGATAAATGAAAAAACACTATTTTGACTCATTTGTTTTTATGAGTATAAAAATATTTAAAAAAAAGAGCAAAATGTTCACCTCAAGGAAGCCATTAAATAAAAGTTTATGTCTCTTGTGTGGTGATGATGATAATGGTGATGGTGATGGTGACGGTGACGGTGACGGTGGCTGTGGTGGTGGTGGTGATAGTGATGGTGATGATGATGATTATGATGATTATGATGATGATGATGACGACGACGACGATTAAGATGATGATGGTGATGCCTCTTGTGTGCTAGTGATGATGATAAAGATAATCAAACAAAATGCTATTAATTTCCGTCATTTTTCCAATACATTTAACATTCATTTTTATTTTTTCTCAATTTTGCTGTTTCAAAGTTCTATTTATTTGAGGCAAACTTATAAAATGATTAAAACCAAAAGATAGAATATAAATTATTAATATAATTTATTTCACCTAATAAATATTTGTAAATTACTATTGTTATTATAACAATAAATCCTGGACAATGAAGTGACCAGTACGATACCTGTGGTGCCGCAGTTGCGAATTTTCTTTCACGACTTGGTTCTTTCATGACATTTCAAATTGGATATCAAAAATTTCAATAAGCTGAACGACTCGTACAGAAAATCTTATTTTAGATTTTCTTTTGAGTTCACTAGCCTGTTACAATAAACACATATACGCATATACGATATATTACACACACGCACACAGTCACATGCAAACACACACACATGAAGAAAAATCTTATAATTTTTTAAATTAATTCTTGCTAATCATAAGCTACGAAAACTTTATATTCGTATACACATTATATTTCAAATATTTCATTATTTTATTATATTTTTTATGTTTATTGCTTTTAATGATTTCTAGTTTTAACTGAATGTTAATTATCTGTTTACGATCACTAGATACCAAATTAAACTAATGCTCGATGAATCTGAAGTTTATCTCAAAACGAATTTTACGAAGAATCAGTTTGCGTTTTTAAGATTTACTTTTACCACCACTGTAATTTAATATATTTAAAAAACACTATAAAAAATAAAGAAAAAAACTTTTTCAATGGCACTTGTTATCCATTTGTTCATTCATTCATTCAATGGCGCCAATTAAAACTTCAGCGCGGGCTTCCTTCGCTCTTCGTCGTCATTCCTTTTGAAGTCAACATTCTCTTCTGATTAAGTAAAAAAAAATTCTTCATTGAAAAGCTGAAAAATTAACGACTGCTAATTTTTGCTTAAAGTTCCGCAAGTTTGCAAGCGTGTGTACGTGTTGGTGTGTGTGTTGGTGGATGTATAAATGGATGTTTAGATGGATGTGTAGGTGGATGTGTAGATGGATGTGTAAATGGATGTGTAGATGGATGTTTAGATTGATGTGTGAATGAATGTGTAAATGGATGTGTAGAAGAACGTGTAGATGGATGTGTAGATGGATATGTAGATGGATGTGTAGATGGATGTGTAGATGGATGCGTGAATGGATGTGCAGATGGCTGAGTGGGTGATTGTGATTGTGTGTGTAAGCAAAAGTACTAAAACCGAATTCACGTTAAGAATTCAATCCAATAAAAAGCAAGCTTTTTTGTGAACGCTTCAAGTGCACCTTGTCATACCCTGGTTAAATTAATGGAATTGAAAATAAGAATTGATGAAGATAGAAATTATTTTTTATTTTCGAAATATGAATTAAATAAATTTCTATGATTTTTTTAAACTCATTCATTAATTAAACTAATAATTTGTCCATTTATTTATCATCACGAGACAGTTCTGATTTTAGTTAAGAAGCAGTTACGCTTTTGGAAATAAAAGCTCTTTTTCCGCAGCATTTCTTAGAAATACAACTCTTAAAAAGTTCCGCAAGTTTTATAAACAGAGTATATAATGGGTTTTCATAATATATCTTTGTAAAGAATTTATGAAAATGAGCTAGGAGGGAGAAGACGAAGGCAGTTCGTATGAAGAACCAGATCGAGAGTTTGCATCGTGGGAAGCCAAGGTGTCGGAAACACTTGCAAAAAAGCTATTTCGGTAATAAATAAATTATATGTGAATTAGTTCGTGTGGCAGCGAATGAGAAAAAAAATGAAGGTCTCATACTGGCTCGTCAAACATTGCCTCGCTTGTTCGGGCCTCTTGAAAAGCAATATTCCCAAGAGTGGCTCTTATTAATCGATCGATCCTCAAGTAAGTGGGTCGAAGATGGTTGAATGGGGGGGGGCTACTGGATAGGTGGGGGTGGTGAAATAGTGAGTGGTTGGGTGGAGAAGCAAATGAGTGTATGAGCAGGAAGTACATTTTTATCTTTGATGCATCTTCTTCAAGTCTATTTATTTTTTATCTTTTCCAGTAAGTTATTCCTCCATGGAGATCTCTCTTTTCGACAGACTTTGGAAAATTTAAGCCTTAAAATAATCAGATTAAGAAATAATTCGAAGGAATTATTTAATGAGAAATGAATTGTTCGCAGGAGCCGTTTTATGCATAAATTCAATTTTCCAGGGAACAATTAAGAACTCCCTCACTTATTCCAACTCACTTTCAAGAGTTCAATTTCATTTTGTATTCCCGCAGAGAAAATTAAGCTTAATTTGTGAAATAAAACTAAAATTTGTATAAAAAAAATATTTTATCTTATCAATATATAACTTTTCTGGTGTTTTTCTTTTTTCTTGCTCTCCATCTTTCTCACATCTTTCTTTTCTTTCTCTCACGCGAGGAGACACAAAGACACACACACACACATATATAGGAACGCACAATATAAAACATATCAGCATCAGTGGTCAATTGAGCGCATCTGGAGGCTTGCGTGATAAGAAACGGCCACGAATAAGAAAAACTATCAAATTTGAACAGCGGGCTTACTACCAAACGCGGAATCGTAAAGCAAATTCGATAACTGAGGCTTACGTGCTTCTCTGATTCTTGGCGCGTGATCTACGCTTTCCATTTTGTGCTCCGACGCGCTCACTTACACACCTGCTAACATATACTGTTGTTGCACCTGTACTGAATTATCACCATCACACCGATTACCAATTTTTAACTAAGCGTTTTGTTAATAAGGATTGCAAATCACATAGGAAAAGTTGTGCTTAATTTTTTGTAGATATTTTTATGATAAACTATTTCTTCTGTTTCAGATAATGGCCAGGAAAACTCCAGGTTTTTTCATCAGATGGGTTTTAGTGGTTTCCTTGCTCAGCTGGTTCAGAATCGATTCATTACAGTTGACGTTTGATCATCTCTGCCCTCAAGTCACAAGACAGAACTCCCTCGCCTGCTATAACTGTACTCAACTTCTCAATTTCAATCTTGAAGAGTGCTGCTCGTCCAAGCTCCTCATGAGTTCTTGTTTAGAAAGACTAGCTCAAGAAGCAGAGTTATTATCAGACAAACTGCGAGATAGGTACGAAAGAGAAAGTGGTAGACCTGGGTTTTTCGGCAGATCGGAAGAAACTGCATACGACAGGTTGCCCGAGCAACCAGCTGGTGAATCAGATCTTGATGCGGAGTCAGCGGGAAGTTGGATGAATGAGAATACCGCTGAAGATTACGAACCGCAGCGACCGGATAAAAGAGAATCAGTTTATGGTGAACAGCTGGAAGTGAACGAAACGAAACGCCGAGGTGTGTTTTTGGGCAAGAGGAGACTCTCAACAGTCGGCCGAGCAGGTGGAAAGAGAAGAAACCCTTTTTTGGGTAAAAGAAGCAGCAACTTCAACGATGAGGAAGTCTATCTTGCTAAAAGAAGAAGTCCTTTTCTGGGCAAACGAAAGAATCCATTTCTAGGATGAACAAGTCAATTGTTTTTTTGACAAAGACTTTTCGATTTATTACGCAATTGTTGTTTTCCATAAAAAAAAACCTTCAAAACGTTATTATTTAAAAATTTTATTATGAAAGACACTTTTTCTGAAAGTTACGAAGTTTTCTTCAGCTATTGAAACAAAATTACCTGTTCAGAAAACAAAACAATTTTCAATGAACTTTAAATGCATTTATCTGATAAATTATTTTTGTCGTTTTTCAGTTTTCTATTCTATCAATATCGAGAATTTAAAAAAAAAAATCAAGAAACAAGATAAAAATCTCTAACCACAAAGCACAGCTGGAGCAGTAATGAGAGATGAAATACATGGAAGACACTTAGTCCTAATTTTGTGTTCTTATCTAAATTGTTGTTTACGATTCTTGAGGCAGGTATTCGGTCTTTATTCATATCATTTATTCAAATTAACTATTCCAATTAGAACCAAAATCAAAGTTGCAATAAGCGACCAGACAAATTAAATAATTGTTTTATATAAGCCAGTAAAAATCTAAAGACAATGTAATCAAAATTAAGTGATCATAAGAAATTGAGTATATAAGGTTTCGGTAGCGAATTATTGAGTTTATAATAAGCAAAACAAATTTATTGTGTTTTTTTTCATTGTAATGCTTATATATTCTACTGAAAGAGAGTTTAAAGTCAGAACTAATCTGCTTTAGTGATTAATGTCTTTATGGGAAAACTCCTGATCTTGTTCGCCTTTTTTATACAAGTTAAGAAAACCACGTCAATTCATTTGGCTCAAAATTTGTTTTAGATTCAGTGTATCAGATGAAGTGACCTGCAGTAATTTAAGAAATAACTAATTTATAATGTCACACCTTAACGATCCACGACTTTATTATAAACAGTAATTTATTTATTTTTTGTTAAAAATCAAAATCGAAAATTAAGTAAAACAATTATTTTTAATTGTTCATTTGTGTCACTTCTGTAGGACAATTTCACTAATTTACACCTAAGCCTCTATAACACTTACATCGTAATACCTTATTTAATCGGCAAACTTAATCACATGTTTTACAACCGACACTGCTGCCCTACGAGTTATTACAACATCGTATTTTCATAAGTGGGAGACTAAATAGCAATTCAAACTTTTGTTAAATTAATGAGAGTGAAAACAACACTTTTCACTCAAAAGTAAAATCTGTTCTAAATAAGAAAATGAAATTTATTAGAACATGGTTTTTCTCTATTTAAAGTGGCATTCAGATAAAATTAATTCTATATAACAGTCAGTAGATCGGAAAGTCCTAATTGATGCAAGAAGTAAACAACTAAACATATAACAGTCAAGTTTTTGGCTCACGATACTTGGGTTCACTTTTTCTCCGACAATTGAATCCATATAACCTGGCAGTTACATATAAAACCTTGCGAATAAAGTATACTTCACTATTCTTTGGTGCCTGCGAGTGTCACTTATTGTTTAAAGATTGAAACAATACACAGGATTTCTTCAAGGTATCTAACTGCTCGACTGACATTCAAATACACACAAAGAGAAAAAAAATGTAACAGTCAATATAGAGAAGAATCTGAAAAATGAAGATGTTTAAAAAAAATTTAATGAAGCTTTATTGTGATAATCATTTATTTAAAGTATTTTTCATATCACTGATTAACAATTTAACTGTAAAGCACTAAGCCAAGTCATCAATGAACTGTATGGTGACAATTTTCCTAAGCAATCCCTGGTCATGCTTCCGTATCAACATTCTTGGTTGGTTTAACCTCTCCAAATTTAACTCAGAGACATTAAACTCGTTGTTTATATATTATAATTGGTATTACAGGTAATTTTATGGAAACGCAGAGAGATCATTAGTATAACTAATAACTTTAGCCATCAAAAACCAAAACATACATTAAATGTCTGTAATCTAAAAATACATTAAAATGTAAAAATTTGCAAAACTGAAAACACATTAGGATATTTAAAAATAAATAACCTGAGCTTGGACAAGTGCCATTTTTTCCGAAAATGTTTTACAGACATGGTTGTCAGAATTCTTTTAAACTCTCTCTGTTGCTATGGTTTTTGGAAAATGGTTTTTCTATAAGAGTTGCAGCAGTTTAATTTGAACCTTATTTTCCAGCATTTGATAAAGGATTATTTGGCAAAATCTTGAAACCAAATTTGAAAATTTTGTTTGCCCTAATCATGAAACTTGCACACACAAAATAAGACACAATTCTACACAACAGGCACTAGATAACTTGTTGGTTCTAGCATTTCTACAATGCCAGATCCTGCAATAAATCATTTCGACATTTCTTTACTGTTTTTTCCTCGTATTAAAACCACCAAGGTGGCAGAAGGCATATATCAATGATAACAGGTTGATATTCCCTTCTTTTATCTAATATAAAGAAAGTGGATGGTTGATTGGTATGTGCTATGTGTAGTTTAAAAACATTCACCGTAAAAACAGCCTTGACAAAATACACTTGTCCTCTGTCGTATTGATATAAACGGCAGACATATGAAATAGTTGACTTTATTTTATGCTGACCAGGGAGAGCATGTTACATACATGCAAACTAGCTAGGTTGTGGTTCATCAGCATCAAAATAAAGTCAGCGTGGTGTCCAAGTGATATCAAGTTTCACTGGGTGTGAAAAACTCAACAGAGTTCTATAACGATGACCATTGACAGGTTTCTTTTACCAGACTTCACGTTGATCAAGTGAACACACATTTCCTCAGCACTCGCATATCTCAACTCAACCATTTCATGGCGTTTCGATTAGCTTAGCAATGAATAAAGGGCCTTAGCATAATTATCGTTTATTGATGTTCAGAGACACTCGGAATAAGTAGTTAGTGACATAAACGTTGTAAGAAGAAACGGCTCCATAAATACGGACCCAAAATGATGATGAGGCATTGATTGCATCCATTTTATAACTTTTTATTTTTTTATTTTAGTTTATAGCACTTTACACGAGGTGTTTTAAGACTGGCCATTTTTTATGACGGTGCTGGAATCTGTCTCCTGATATAACTTGCTTTTAAGACATAAAATTTGTGTCATTATAGGTACCAACCCAGTCCCCTTAAATGACGCCCCTGGTATGGGTACTACTTACCTATTACTGACACAAACAAATTATAATAAGTAGTATTACACATTTTTAGTAGCATTTATTGTTGTTTTAATTAGTATTTTTTAATGTTTTTAATTTTGTTTTTAAAATAAAATAAAATTATTTATATTACCTACTGTTCTTCTGTTCTTCTGTTGTGTTGTAATTTTTTTACAACGTTTTACTTAACTCGCTTTTGTCTCTGTCTTTCTGTCCAGATAAATTTTGCAATCGAATTTTCGACCCCTTCGCAACTAGCTTCAGAACTGAAACTTTATGATATATATAGCTCTGAACCCGGATGACACTGCAATTTTCAACCAGGGGCGTCATTTAAGGGGATTGGGTTGATTTAAAAATAATTAAGTAAAATTAATGAAGATGTTTTACAAAATTGTATTTTATATGCTTTCAACTTTTTTAGTTGTATACGAATTAGAAATTATTAAAAAGTCCTTTACCAAAATGTGAACAAATGATTTAGAAATTCTACCACACTTATAAAAAAATAATTTATATTTTTTAATGCACAAAAATACTTTGTTTTTGAAAATAGATGTAATATTTACGTTGTAAAATTAGTTTACGATGCGGTTAAAAATGTTTAAAAGTGGACTTCTATTAAGTTCGCTGTCGTCTTTACTTGTTTATATTATCACTACACCTGCGGAGCAAAATGACTCTTTTCCACTTCACTAATTGCGTGGCACTTGCTTACGTACCGTATTTTATTGTTTACAAAAGTTCTCGATTGTAAGTATTTTTAAATTTTCTACTTTAGTGTAGGGTCATATAATTAGTTACGGCTAGTTCGGCGTGGTCCGCCATATATATATTTATTTTAATTTAATTTGTCGTTTTTTCTAATCACCTAACTAGGACTTCCTAACTAATAATTAATTTAATTGCTTAAGCCTAAGATGTGTTTTTATTAAACATATTTATCTGTATCTTATCAACATATTTGTAATATTTAACAATGTATTTAAAAATGTCTCTACTCTACCTTTCTATTTTAGTTTAAATAATTATTATAAATTATAGTTATAGTAAATATAGTATAATAGCCAATAGCATAATATAAACTTTCCAGATGGTTTTTCAGTTTTTAAAATTTTATTGCAGAGCTGAATACAGTGCTTTCTGGAAATGTGTGCAAGCCAGTGCATTCTACCTAGTCACACAGTTGGCCAAGATGCTTTTTCTTGCCACTTTCTTTCCTGTTTCAGACGGATCTCTTGGAATGTTCAACGTTGTTGGGGTTAGTTTATTTGTAAATTAGCAAACTTACTTATTATGTCATTGCTTTCACTGTTTCTTAACCTTTTACAAAGGCACTCAAACCCACACTTTTCTTTTGTTTTCAAGTGGAAAATTGGGTAATCTTTCACATAAACGGCCCGCTGTGTGAAAGATTGATGTATTCTCGGCTATAATTAGCTATAAACACGATGAAAAATGATAGTTAGGGTTAAAGTTGTAACAAAATAGGACTATTTCATTGGAAGATTCAGCCCGAGCCGTTTATGTCAAAGATAACCGAAAATTGATGTTTGAGCTTTGAAAAAAGCTATATAACTTGAATTTAAATCAATCTTTGCTCAGTCAACAGCTTGTGGTTTTATATTGTTCTAGTAAAACTCACAAATTGTTAATTTTCAGGAATTTTTGAAAGCCACAGTAGATGTTGCAGATCTTTTTGGCCTATATTTCATCATGTCCCAGATAGCTGGCAAAGGGCAACTTAAATTCATGATTGCTGGAGTAGGCTGGGCTCTTGCTGAACTTTTAACTACAGGGTAAGATAAAAAATTATCATTGCCATAATACATTTTTCAAAATTATATATATACAGTAAAAGTCCTATTAAAGAAGGCATGCTTAGGGAAAAGCAAAAGTGTGCTCTTCTCATGTCGGACTGTTCAATGGAAAAGCTAAAATTCAGTTCTAAACAAGTGTTCGTTGCTCTAAGCATCTGCTCTTGAGGGTGCTGCTCTAGAGAATTTTTACTTTATTCCATATTAGCTTTGACCAGCGCAAGGATATAGGAAGATTCATGTAGAAAACTATTAATAAAAAATAATTTCGAAATATTACGATGCACTATCTAAAAATTTTCACTTTAGTTTCAGGTTTAAAGCCATAAGTAATATCAGATTTTTAAGAGTGGTTGAAATGCCAGATATAATTAAATTATTTGAGCCGATTTGATGTAAGCTGCCAAATCAAAAAACAAAACGGATTTGTGAAAAATTAAAGTTTTTACGGATTACTTGTTTATTGGTTCATTCATTTAGATTCTTAAATGTATATTCTGGTTTAAAGCTTTCTCCCACTTTGGTTTGGAGCTCGTGGAATAGAATTCGACTGGAAGTACATACAAATGAGTTTTCTTGCAAACATCAGCCTTGTAAGTTTTAAACTATCAAGATTTTTCTCCCTCCGATGGATTAGATAGTTCGGTTGTACTTATTGATTCATTGAAATTTGATGAAAAGGTTCAGCACATCGTGACAGCCATGCTGGTGTGGCTCTACAGCCGCTCGGACCTGAGCAAAGCTGCTCTGCCATTGGTCGTCCTGCTGCTTGCGCTCAGCTGTTATCGTCCCTTCATTATACAGTAAGCATTTTGTTTGTTTTCTTCTTGGAATGTGGTAATACCGTGGGTGATCGGTTTACGAACATAATCCATTCCAAAACTTTGTTCGCTATCCGAATTGTTTGTTAACCGATTAATTCGTTCTGGAGACCCTTAAAAATTAAATTATAAACAAGTTATGTATAATTTCTTAGTAAGTTTATTAAGAAAAATAATACATATTTATATAGTCTTGTATATTATTCAGGCCTTTTCATTTTTTCGTTACTCCTTTAGCTGCTTGAGTCTTTTTGATAATATATTTCTTAGCTAAGATTGTGCATACTGTAGTCTTTTTGATGATATATTTCTTAGCTAAGATTGTGCATACTGTAGTCTTTTTGATGATATATTTCTTAGCTAAGATTGTGCATACCGTAGTCTTTTTGATGATATATTTCTTAGCTAAGATTGTGTAGACCTACTCAAACCATACTGTCTCGCAACATCAGCCGCCTTCTGGCCTTTTTCTACATTAGCATAATCTCTTGCTTTGTTTTTATGGCGAGGACAGTTCACATGCACAGTGACAGCAGATTTCCGGTAACCATTCCGTGAAATTCGTTTAAGTTCGTTATCCGAATATGCGTTCGTTGTCCGAACACAAAAATCTTTCATGGAAGTGTTCGTTATCCGATTCGTTTGTTATCCGAACAGTTCGTTAACCGATCACTCTCTGTACAAGTTGTATAGCTATTTTTTAGTTCTGAATTTTTTTATTTAAGTTTAATAATAATAAATATGGACGACAAGTCATTTAAAAGAACTAACTGGAAATACATTAAATACACCATTTCAATAAAACTAATCTATAATTTCTGCAATTTCAGAGTGTTGGCACAAGTACTCGGGGCAGGAATGTGGATATTTTTAACTGAAATTTTCTTTACGTTTTTCGTCGGTGCTGTCTCACTCCAGCTCTATCTTGGACTGGCCGTTGTCAAAGAGGGAAATGCATATTACTGATTTGTTTCAAGGCGATTATAATTAAATAACCTTTGTTAGGTTGATGATGTTTTTCGATCGGTGTGAGTTTGTCTTTTCAATCAAGTCATCAAAGGCAAAAAGATTTCTTGTTTGAATCTTATCTTATAAGTTTTATGTCCTTTCACTTTGATACGTTGATTACTTTTGTTAATTATAATTAAATATGTTGTATATATATTTATATATGATTTGAGTTTCAGTGGTTGTTACTTTTAACAAATGTCGTATTTAAATAATAGTTTTTTATGCATTGGCTGTGTTTGTTAGTTCTTCTATAAGGGCATCAGCTGTAAATGATAACATTTTTCACGAATCTCAAACATAATTTCGAAGTCTCATTGCGGTCAAGGTTAGTTTTTTTTCTAGCTATGTTTTGTCAGCTCGTGGCTGCTGCATAAAAAACTAAAATAAAGAAATTTTAGTGGAACGTAAAAATCATATCGGTAGGAGGAATTTTGTTGAAATTATCGAATCAGCTGTCTCCCTGAGGAGTAGTTATGTTGTGAAGCAATATTGCAAGCCAGAAGGCATGATGTGATTTAGATTGCTCCATGCAGATGTCTTCTCTTGTCAGTTTTATCGACGTTAAGCAGGGGTGGATACTGGGTGATTAGGAAATTCTTTTCATTATTGTGTCGGATTTATAGGTTTTGACATAAACGTTTGCTCAATATTTAGTCATCTAAAAAGTGAACTTCTGTGACAGTTTTAGCCGAATAGTATATTTGGTTAAGTTTATTGACTTTCTTTGGAGTCAAGTATTGTACAACGCATGGTAAACCCTCATAAAAACGTGATAAGATCTACCAGAAAAAATGTGTTAGTGTAAACCAACAAACTATAAGCATATGAGTAATACTTCCAAACACATTTATATCTAATATTGCCAGGGATACCCGGCGTTGCTCGGGGCTTTCAGAGGTTTCTTTTATTGTTTTCTTTCTTGCTCCCGTTCCTTCCCCGCTTGCTCTCCCGATTCCAGTCGTTTTCCCGGTCGCGTTCCTGCTCACGCTTGCTCTCCCGTTCCCGCTCGCGCTCATTTTCTTTTTTTCACTCTATCCTAACTTCTTTCAGACCATAAAACGTAAAATAGATTTGCTAAAAGTTTCTTGAAGCCTTCAAACGTTGTTGCGTAAACTAAACTTGAATTTTATTACGCAATTACCTTTGATGGTCATACATAGGAACTTTTGGTCTGGAAAGTTTTTTGGTCTCCCTGAGCCGGAGGATCGGAGTAGGGAGTCCAAACCTTCTTAACTTACTTCCCCTGTATGAGAACTAATTCCTAACCAAGATCGCTCCAGCGTTTTAGATATCTATAAAATCAAACATACTCAGGAACAATCATTTTTATATATACTACTGATTAATTTGTAAAAATTTTACTGCAAAAATTCAATAATTCTTTTATTATTATTATTTTTTTATTTTTTTTTTATAATAGTTTATAGTCCTTTACACCAGGTGTTTTAAGACTGAAATGGCTGTATGTAGGAAGCACCTAAGTACTTCCTGTCGTGGATCATAATTTGTTCTTTTTAACTTTTCCCTCCTCCTTTCTCCAGGCTTGGGACTGGCTTGCAAATGCAAGGCGGAGTTAATTCAATAATTCAATTTGTACATCTATATTATAGTAGTCCACGTCCCTCACTCACTCACTGATTCTGTCACGCTTACGTAATTAGTCGTATAGACGATATCGATGTGCACGTAAGAATTTATTGCGCGCAGGCGTGTAATAAAAGTTATTATGCAATTGTACCTATATACACTTTCAGTCTTAAAGATCAAAAGAAGTGGCGCTGCAATCGAAAAATATTATATAATGAGATTTAAAAAAAATCCGTCATTATTGACGGGCTATTTCTTACTATAATATATAATGGAATTTGAAAAAATCCGTCATTTTTGACGGGCAATCTCTAGTTTTAAATAACAGTCTTAAACATTTAAAACAGAATTAATTCGTCTAAGATTTAGATTTACTCTAATTGATGAGATTTCAAATTAATGTAGGTATACAAATCGGCCTAAGCTTTTGGATCATATAATAGTCTGTAAAGTGCTAAATGACTCCCCCTGTATCCGTTCCTGCGTTAAGTATAAATGGAAAACGAAGTTTTAACTTTAAAGCTTGCGATCATTTTAAGAAGATATAATGATTCCAATTAGCAAGAAAAGGCAAACGCGTTTTCTCTAAATTATTTTGTCTTGATAAGCAGCAAAACAAGTAATCTATATGTAAGTGGTCCCTTTCACGTTTAATGCTGCTTTTGCTGGCTTTCAAAAAGTTTTTCTTGACATTTATTTGAGTTTTTCTTTCTGTTTTTGAGTAGTACGTCCATTAGTGCAGTTCAACTCGGTCATTTATTAGATATGGTTAGTTAGCGCGGTTGTAAAGCGGTTAATTATTGGACTTCCGTGCTCGAGATTGGATTCCCATGCGGAATCTCACATCGCGTAACTCCCCTGGGCATGGAGTTCACACTAAAAACTCAGGTCAACTAAGCCATTAATCCATTTGTGGTCAACAAATAAGTAATAATAAAGAGCAGCAGGCACGTCGCCACGGGGGTGGCGCAACAGCAGACAATGCCCTCCCCCTTAACCTAGGCAGGCGACGCTCCTGAGGAGTAGCCTAGCCTATGGTAAATGTTAGGATGCCATGTAACTGTGTGAGAACCCAACGTGCTGTTTCCTGGCGCCTCAGTCGCTTGCCCATGGCCTTTTCATATGTAGATTAATAATAGACATTGATACAACAGAAAAAGTAAGTTTTTATGAAAGCAGTCGAAAAATATCAATGTTAGCAAAATATAACATTAAAATGTAAATTAGACTAACCAATTCAAAAGATGTTAGAATTTAAATCGTAGCAGCCGATGCCGATCTGTATAATCGGTTTCGAAACCAGTTTTCATTTAGATAGGTTTTTCGATGGTTTTCGTCGGTGGAGTCAAGAAAACCTCACCCTCATAAAAATATTTTGCTAAGATGGTTTTATGTTTGAGATTCATAAACACGTAGAGCATAATAAACAAAACAAGTAAATTAAAAACGAATTTTTAAAACCAATGCTCTTATATGTAATTAAAACACAAATTTTGCAATCAATTTTTTCTTATATTACTCTTTTATTTTATATTAAAGTCGAAATATCTTAATTATATCGAAATTAATTAAAATTAACTAAATTAATTGACTTATTGTAAAACTAATAATTGAATATTGCATTGTCTTCTATTTTGAGCATGTATGCAAAATTTGAAAAAAATCTATTATCAGGAAGTGACTCAAAAATTGATTGCAAGATTTGAAACAGACAGAGAAACAAACAGACAGACAGAGAAACAGAGACGACGAGTTAATAAAAGCATTGGTAATAATAATAAAAATATCATCAAAAAGCATCGAATTTAAATATCTCAACTATTTTCATGAAAATTTCGTACACGCTTGAGAATCGCGGTCAGTGAGTGTGGTGCGTGTTAACTTGGTAAAATAGTCTGCCAGTCTGTTAGCGTTTTGTGGTCAAGAAAACCCTCAAGAAAACCCTCAAGAAAACCCTCAAGAAACCCCTCGATAAAACCCTCAAGAAAATTAACTAAATTAATTGACTTATTGTAAAACTAATAATTGAATATTGCATTGTCTTCTATTTTGAGCATGTATGCAAAATTTGAAAAAAATCTATCATCAGGAAGTGACTCAAAAATTGATTGCAAGATTTGAAACAGACAGAGAAACAGACAGACAGACAGAGAAACAGAGACGACGAGTTTATCATTTTGTTTATCATTGTTTATCATTGTTTATCATTGTTTATTGGGCATACAAAAACACATTAAAGAAACACATAAAAATTGAAATAAAAGCATGCAACAAAAAATGAATGAGTAGTGCCCAGTTAATAAAAGCATTGGTAAAAAATTGAACCCTTGCTGTTTTCAGACTTTCCAGTGTTTTTTAAAATTTAATTTTATAGCGCAAACCGTATAATTTCACAAAGTATTAATCAAGAAAAGCTTGGACAACTTACTGGGCGTCCTATCTAATTTTAGACTTTTTAAAAAGCAGTAGTTTTTATTCTAATTGACCACTCAGGTGGTGAAAGCCCAATAAACATTTTTTTGACCGGATTCTTTTTTTCGCTTAATAACTTTGCCATTTTTCATTGAACTGCTACTGAAAAAAAGTAAAATAAGAAAAAATTGAAGTAAGAAAATAGAACGAAATATAACATAGAGAGAGAGAGAGAGAGAGAGAGAGAGAGAGAGAGAGAGAGAGAGAGAGAGAGAGAGAGAGAGAGAGAGAGAGAGAGAGAGAGAGAGAGAGGAGAGAGAGAGAGAGAGAGAGAGAGAGAGAGAGAAAGAGAGAGAGAGAGAAAGAGAGAAAGAGAGAGAGAGAGAGAAATAAGAAGGAAGATGGCGACGATTTGCGCCTGCCTCGAAGCTGAAAAACCAGTCAATAGATGGATACAGAGCATTGCACAGACGAGCTGATGCATAGGAAGATGTAAATGTAGAAGGAGAGATAGAAAGAGAGGTGAGAGTGAGAAAGAAAAGAGAGAGAGTGTGACAGAAAAAGAGAGAGAGAGATGAAAGAAAGGGTACAGGGCACTGGAGAAAGGACACCCTTTCCATCTAGTAAATATTCATTACACAAGCAGCGATTCTCAACCGCGTTGTTTACTCGCGTTCGCTTTTTTCAGAGCGACATAGAAAGCGCGCGCTTCTTGTGTACAACCGCTCTTAAGTTACTCTTTTCTTTGCGTTCTTTTAATTAGTTTTATTACCTGTTGAGCGGGTCTAAAAAAAGAAGTTAGTCTCCGCTCTCTTTTTTGTTTACATGACGCTAGCGAAATGTGAGCTCCGTACTGAATAAATTAAACCTTGCCATTCAAACAAGCGGATATTACCCGCCACGAGTGCTGATTTCTGATGTTGACGCCAACCGGGTGGTTATTGTTCGATCGCGAGATTTAAATATCTGAAATTGTTTCCATACAACTGCCTTCTTCTTCTCCGACTGCTCCAAGTGCTATAAACTGTTTTCCTCGTCGACACTGTAAGAATATACGGCATAACTTCGTCAACATGTTGCCTTGTCTGCCTCTGTGGAAAGCCTGCAACCAGCAGGTCGACTTTGTTGACAAAAGGCACTGCAACCTGGTCGTCGTTCCAGAAGATGTTCTGAGGCTCAATCACACGCTGGAAGAACTTCTACTGGATGCCAACCAGATCAGTGAGCTGCCCAGAGTAAGATAATATTTTTTTTTTTTATAATAGTTTATAGTCTTTTACACCAAGTGTTTTAAGACTGAAACAGCTGTGTCAGAAGCACCTAAGTACTTCCAGTCGTGGATCATAATTTGATCCTTTTAACTTTTCCCTCCTCCTTTCTCCAGGCTTGGGACTGGCTTGCAAAAGCAAGGCGGAGTTAGTAAGATAATATATTTATGGCTTTCATAAATATATGTTACAATATATAAAAAAAAAAAAAAAAAAAAAAAAAAAAAAAAAAATTGGACAACATGGTTTACTATGTTAATGTTGAAAAATATATAAAACATCCAGATGATATGTTGTTTATTTATATCTTTGTTTTTTTTCAGTGTTTTGATGTCAATTTATCAGCTTCAAAAAACCCAACTAGTGTGTTGTGGTATTAAAAAACCAAGCTATGTTTATCGAAAGAGCTGATTATTTTAATTAATTAATTTTTTTGCTAATAATGAATTAGCAATGTAGATTATTTTGCTTATTTGTTAATAAAAAGTATCTGCGATCGATTGAAGAGAAACATTTAGGGTTTATGTTTACATAAACTATAAATGTTTCTCTTCAATCATTGATTTAAATGCTTCACTAGTGAAACGCAGTGACAAACAACAACAATAGAAACGAAAACAACCAAAACGAGGAGGAAGAGAATGATTACTTCCAATGTGGGAACGCCCATGAAAAATATGGGGGGTCACATGGGAGGGGGGGGGGTCACGGCATCATGTGAACGACTGATTGTCCTGATTGATGTCACGTCTCCCGATCCAAATCCTCGCCTACCGGAATGTATAAACGTAATTTTAACCAAAATTGTGACTCGAATCTAATTTTTTCTTTTTCTTTTTTTCTGAAAAGGTATTTTAGAAGTTTCTAAATGCTTTTATATCAGCTAGACTAGATTGTATTTTAATGGTAAATTAAGCAAAAAAATACTTATTCATATATTTTATGGTTAATTGAAATAATGAAATTAGATTAAAATATATTTTTAACATATTCAAGCTATCCATGGCTATTTTAGGCACTTTAATTCTGGCTTGACTAGATTGTATTTTAATGGTAAATTAAGCAACACAATACTTATTTATATAATTTATGGTTAATTGAAATGGTAAAATAGATTGAAATAGATTCTTAACATATTAAAGCTATCCATGGCAAAACACCAGTGCTATTTTAGGCACTGTAATTCTGGCACAGTGCCAGCCAATCGGCTCCGATCTGTGATTTTTCGTCACACTTGGCAATTTCAGCTCGCCCATCAGAAGGTGTTCACTACCAGCATAAAAAACCGTTGAGAACATATTTGAAAGCTGTTAAAATTCAATTTGTTTCATGTCACTTTTCATTCCCCCATCGAAGTTTGAATCTTTTATGTGCAACATCTCTTTTTTTGTAGTCATATAGCACATTTTCTCTTAATCAAGTGTTTATTGCTTTAATTATGAGGTGACCTAATTTAAAAAAAGAAGAATTTTTGAGCACAAGAAAAAAAAGGAAGACAACACATCTTCATTAAAAGAAGAATTTAATGCATAATAAATTATTCTGACAAGTTTCTATTCAGTTGAAGCATTTTTCTACGCACATTTTTTCACCAAACACCCGACAAATCATCCATCAAACGTATAAATCAAAACCTTAAAACTTTAATTTTGTTCCGTACAATTGTTTGAAATTGGCAAAGCTGTGCTACGTGCGCGTGCACACATAATTTTCGCATCTCGCCCAACCTTTCCTCTCGTCATGATTACTGAATTTGTCTCTTCATCACTAGCTTATTATTTCTTTAACCGCCAATACCTCCTCTTTTTCCACAAATGACGTGGAACAGACGTTGGCGAGAACAAAATTACAAACAATTTGAAGAACTTGGAAAATATAAAAAAAAATAATTTGCAGAAAAAAAGCCATTTCGATATGTTATGGCGAGAGAAGAGAATTTTTATCGAGGGTTCCTTTTAGAACTTTCTTAATTTTCATTCTCTCGCCCGGGTGATGCATTCGTTCATGAACGCCTCTCCGCTTAACTGGAAAGCTTTTATTGCTAAGCAGTTTCTATGCATTTGTAATTCCCAACCACATTGGAATTTACCCAAGAATAAATATCTCTTTTCTAGAATTGTTTTGATATTTGTGAATATTTTGTGAGTATAGTAATACTAGGTACTCTGGAAAAATATTTTCTCCAGCTTTTCACATTCCCGTTTTTATCCCCGACAATGTTTGCTCCTATGGCTGAATTTGGAGACGAAAAAATGGAAGTGGATTTTCTAAAATCGGATTAACATCAGTAAACGGAAATATTTATAAATTTTATTTAATTTCTATGGGGTGAAGTTCTAAAGCTGATTTATTTAGAGTCCATCATAAAATATTATGGCAATGTACAAATAATTATTAATTATGAAATTTGTTAGCTGTTCGATTTAATTGTTGGAAAAACCACACACACAAAACCATAAAACAAACAAACTTGTTTATAGCAATAATAAAATTGATAATATATATATATTATAATAAACACTAATAATAATAATGATAATATCAGTTTATTTTCTTTTAAAGAAAAAGAAATTAATGGAAATTTCATTTGAGCTTAACAAAGATTTGTTTGAGTGGAAATTTAGGATTTGCAAAGCTATTTTTTCTTAATTTCAAAAACAAATATTTTATACAAAGTTGGCGTTTATGGCAATTATTTTTTTCTATTAAAAACAGTGAACAACACGTGTATCTGCATTTCTTGTGTGCACGTGGTAAATGACAATTGTAATCATGAGGTAATTTGGTGTGCACACGTGAATGATAATTGTAATCGTGAGATAATTTTGTGTGCAAATAAGAATATTAATTGTAATCATGAGGTAATTTGGTGTCAAAATGTGAATGCTAATTCTAATCATGAGATAATTTGACGTGCGCATGGGAATGGTGATTTTAATGAAGAGCTAATCTTGTGTGCAAATGAATATGTCACATCGTTTGATGAAACTCACTCAATCTGCGTCTGCTTGGAAGAAAAAAGATTGCCGATGCCTAATTAAAAGTCACCGGAAATTACCATCGGATGACCATAAAGGGGTAAAAGAAAAAGTTAAAAATAAATAAAGAAAGAAAGAATGAGAGAATGAGAGATAAAAAAGAAGAAATACTGAATAAGAAAGAAAAAAGGAGATGTGAAAAAATGATTGAAGACAAGAAATCCAAAAACGTTGGTTTTATGGAATACAGAATCCAGAACTTAAACAACGTCAATATCATCTGACACTTTCTAGTTCGAGCAGCTTTTCTCCTAGATTAGAAAAACACAACCGTATATACATATATCTGCTACACAGTCAAAACTAGATTTGTTGACAAGTCTTATCTTTCTAACAGAATCGTAGAATATTTCCAGCGCAATGAAATATTGATTGGCGGCCGAATCGTCGATGCCTGTAATTAAATTGTTTTTTTGTAGGCGGGTTTCAATCAAATTTTTTCGGCGAAAATTTACGTCATCTTTTTATCGCGGTGAAAGAAAAAATGACAAGAGTGGAAGATATTTGAAAAGCGAGAGCCTGAAACGAAGTGCTTATCGGAAAGAGTGAAGAAAAAGTGTTTATGCATGTGCATTCAATCACTATCAAGCGTACAAACAAACAAACAAACGAAACAAACTCCTCCACATACATAACAAATAAATTTATTGTATTATACAGGGCTTCTTCAGGCTGATGCAGCTCAGGAAGCTGACCTTGAGCGACAACGAGATCTCATGCCTGCCACCAGATATAGCCAACTTCATGCACTTACAAGAACTGGATGTCAGCCGAAACGGTCAGTTTTTTTTTAACTCTGCGTTGTTACGTGAGTTTGTGTTAATGACTGTTTGGCTTTGTTCTTCTATCCTTTTTTTGTTCATCTGGCGTGTCTTAAATTAGATTTATCGCTCTATTTATTGCATTTTAGTTCTTTATTGAGATTTATGCAGCTTTAAGGTTTTGTCATCAATTTTGCCAAGTGTGTTTTTGTGGGCTTGGTAGCATCTAGGGATTCTGGTGACCAAGGGCGAATCTTTGAGATAAAACAGAGAAGCTGCATCGACCCAACCAGCCACAAATCTCTTCAAACCAATAAATCATAAAATATGTCGACATCTTATAGTTTTTCTCCGAGTAAGTTTGAACGATTGCTGCTTTTTGTAAGATTGTGCTGAAAGCAAGTAAAGTACAAGTTGAACAAAAGCAAGTCGGTAGATTGTCCGTTGAGCAGATGAAAGTTTGTTGATGGCTCTCAAAAACATTGTTCTTCTACACAGTAAATCTGAAACTGATTCATTGAAGAAAAATCAGTAAACATAAAAGTGTATATAATGTCTCCAAATTATTATGTCCTATTCTGGGTTGTTTTTATTGCATTGTTGTTTGCCTGTCCATGAACAATTTCTCAATGTGATAATGCTGCATACAAATTTAATACAATTCGAGCAGAGTCTCAATGGTCCAGTCATGATATCGGCGCCGGGGCTAGGGCGTAAGTGCCTCCCAAAAACATCAGTGACACCTTCTATTGATAGGTTGCTTGACTGATGCTTGGTTGTTTTTCATACCACATTTTTTCTCTAAATACAGTAGATGACGGGGTTGAGGTAGTACCTTATTTAAAAAAAAACTTTTTTCTAAAATTGTACGATGGTCAAAAGAAAAGCGTTGATGATAATCGTAAACAGGGACGTCATTTGGGGGTGCAAAAAGTAGTTTTTCTTATTTGTGTCTTCTTTGAAAAAAATAGCTATGAAGTTTTGAAAAAAATTTGGAAAATGTCTCTACAATTATCCGTCGGGTCATAATGTATTTATGAATGAAAAAGTGTAAGGTTTCGGAAAACATATTAGGAAAATAGCATTAAGAGTATAGATATTTAGAATGTGCGAGTTTCTGAAGCATTTTGTCTACCCTTGTTTTTTGCTAAAACGATACTCCTGGTCGCATGTAATTTTTATGATTTTAAGAAATTTTTATAAAAACTTTTCAGTTTGTCTTCTTAAAAGCTCATGACCAAAAAAAAGGTCCGTAGGTATTTGAAAAAAATTAAGAATTTTCCTTCAAAATGTTATACCTATTTAAAACAAAATTAGACTTCTATGAATTTTCAGCCAGATTTGCTTAAATTAAAAATTTTTTTTCCTCAAATCTGGAAGGCATAAAATTAAAAATATCATATCCTGTTAGCATAATATAAAATTAAAATAGTAGAAACATCAATAAAATTATAATCATTTATTTTAATATTTGTCAAGCTCTTTTATAATCACGGTTAAAAATAGCTCAAAAACTTTGCAAAAATTTGTTCAAAGCAACTTCAAACTACCAATCAATTCTAAATTAAATATTATAATCAAAATGTCATCTGGTAACACAACATTTTTAACAGAATTAATTGCCAATTTTCCTAGCAAATATTTTGAAAAGTTTTTAAACGGCTCATTAGAAATGTCAATTCAAAGCTGGTGAAATAAAAGTATACAATTAATTGGTTGCTGAAAAATGTTGTCCTACGGTTGTTTAATAAATACAAAATTAGATTGAAACTTCTGTTTCAACTAACACAAAAAAAGTTTTACAAATATCATTGTAACCCTTATATATCAAACAAAAATTTTAATTTGTCTGTCTATGGATATGGGAACTTGGAGCTAGAATAAGATATTAAATTTGAAATAGCTTGTGCTATCGACTGGATTTTTATTAGAAACTTTTGTCAGTCGGCTAAAGGATCTGGGAGACTATGTCGAGCCAACATAAACTCATATTTTCTTGAATCAATTTGGTTATTGATAACTTTGTTTATAACCATAATCACAAGGTAATGCAATGTCATTATTATAATGAGCCATTCATTGGTGACCTGCGAAAGTAGAGTTCTAATCTATATGCAAAGCTGTTTCTCACTTTCAAGTTTTTATGGAAATAATTTAGAAGTGGCAAATTTGTCAAGTCTATTTTTTATAATTATGCGGCTCTATTGTTTCCTTTGATTCTTTTATGATATTTATTTATTTTTTCTTTTCTTTTTTTTACCACTTCAATTAATTCGTAATTTTTATCGCTGATTACTTTTTTTATTACAATATTTGTAAATTTGTTTACTGCTCTGTAACTTAAGCAGAATTTTATTTAATCTGTTTCTCCGTTATCTTGTTTTCTTCATCTTCTCATATCTCTAATTTCCTTCTCATGGATGACATGTACCCGCGGGCAACATATTTGAATGATGACACTCTTCACGACTTGTGACATTTTCTCTCTATTTTACAATCTCTCCCTTTTTATCTCTTTCTATCTCTCTCTCTTTCTCTATCTATCTCTCTCTCCTTTTTTTCTTTTCTTTTCTTTTTTTTTGTCTTTTATATCTCAAAGATTCAGAGAATTATTATTATCGTTCCACCCTGCTGTACAGCTGTCCAATGCACGCGTCAGCAGCAACAGAGGCGTCCCAACGTTTGTTTCTATACGATTTAATGTGTGTATGTATGTATGTATTTATGTATGTATGTATGTATGTATGTATGTATGTATGTATGTATGTATGTATGTATGTATGTATGTATGTATGTATGTATGTATGTATGTATGTATGTATGTATGTATGTATGTATGTATGTATGTATGTATGTATGTATGTATGTATGTATGTATGTATGTATGTATGTATGTATGTATGTATGTATGTATGTATGTATGTATGTATGTATGTATGTATGTATGTATGTATGTATGTATGTATGTATGTATGTATGTATGTATGTATGTATGTATGTATGTATGTATGTATGTATGTATGTATGTATGTATGTATGTATGTATGTATGTATGTATGTATGTATGTATGTATGTATGTATGTATGTATGTATGTATGTATGTATGTATGTATGTATGTATGTATGTATGTATGTATGTATGCATTTATGTATGCGTTATGTGTACATTGTACATGTATATTTTAATAACCGTACATCTGATGAACGTTTGAATTGATCTCCTCATCAACGCCACCAAAAAATATGAGACTTTCTTGGATTGATCATGGCGTGACCTATTCTTCTTCATTCTTTATTGAACGAGATGTACCTATGTGCCGAAACATGCAATAATATTTAAATAACATCACATCTTTTCCTATTTTTTAACAGCTTACTCGTTTTAGCGAAAATTTTTAATAACAGCTCAAAGAACGCCAGCTAAAACTAACTCATCAAAATGGATAATTTGATAATTGCATAACTGATTGATATCAATTCCTAGCTAAAACGCCTCATCTTAAGAATAGAAAACTTAAAGCTTATATTACTAATAATCATTAAAAAAGGGTTTAAAAATGTGCTTCTGAGAAGTGAAAATCAAAAATAAATTTGTTTTTCATAAAAATCAAAAATAAATTTGTTTTTCATAAAAATCAAAAATAAATTTGTTTTTCATAAAAATCAATATAAAAAATTGTGAAAATTCCTAATTTGGTATCTAATTTTTTTTAAAGAATAAATGATACGTGCTTCACAGTTTTTTAAACATTTTTTGGTTTCCGGGACCTCAAATGTGGGGGGGGGGGAAACTAGGTTATATGTTTTTTTTTAGAATAACGGCCACTCAGAAACTGAAAATACTATAAATGAAAAATTAATATTTAGATACTACTTTACCTATTTCTGATTATTTGGCTTCTGGGACTTCAAATGTGGGATGAAAAAAAACTCAAAATTGAAAATGTGAAAACTTTGAAATTCAGTTCTTAGATTTTTTTTAAATATAATAAAATACGTGTTTATTATTTTTTGAGAAATTAGTTTTTTGAGCTTTGAGGATTTGTGCCCGTTAAAACTTGCTGAGTCCAGTTCAGTAATGATCGGGCCGGGCCTAAACTTTTATACCAATGAAACGGGCCGTTCTGGTCTGGAATTTTGTGATTATGAAATGGACAGTTTCTGGAATTTTCTGCCTATGAAATGAGCCGGACCAGGTCTCGAAAAATCTTGCAGGTTTCTATGATGCATGGTTCAAATTGTCTAATTTCAAGCGAGTGAAGCCGCGACGGCCACTGCTAGTAACTAATATAGTTGCATATTTAATGCAAAATTTATCTCAATACAAACACAACCAATAGAAGCAGCCACTTTAATGTTTTTGTATTTGTTTGTGTTGCTGTTCGAGTGTTTGTTTTAATTGCTTGGTGTTTGTCCTCCGTGTTCAGTGGACTGCTGCAGATTTAATGCAACCCTTGTCAACGTGTGAGCTTCCCTGGTAGTGTGTGTTCGTGTGCATGTGTCTACTCTTAGTTGTCCGTGTGTGTTTTATTCGGCTTTTTCACATTGTTGACGTCGTGAGATGCCAGATGGAGAGAGAAGCAGTTTTGCGACAGAAATCTGTCATACTTATTTATTTACAAGACCTTCCAAGTGAGCAAACTGAAGCATTTCTTTCCATTAATTCTCATAGAATGTTCTTTCCATATTGACAAACAAGCCATTATCCGCACACGTTTACCCGCACGCTTAAACACGTACATTCCATAATCACAAAAACACTGAAATAATGTTAGCCATTTTCTTTGAATATAAAGAAAAAACATGCCTTCCATTAATCAGCTAATATATATATATATATATATATATATATATATATATATATATATATATATATATATATATATATATATATATATATATATATATATATATATATATATATATATATATATATATATATATATGCATTCATACAAGCTATAAATAAACCTCGCTAGAAGGAACAGCGAATACTTCGAAAAACACGTCTTGTAATTTTATTAGCATTTCCTTTTCTTCTTCTCTTTTGTCTTATACTTTCTATTGAATTTTTAATTTCATTTTATATTTCTGAAAGTTTCAAAAGAACTCTGTCGCCAATGTTTTTTTTTCTTCGCCACGAATTTCTCGTTTTCATCCAACGATAACTTTTTTTTCTACTCACATTTGCTGCTCGCGTTCGACGCTTCTGTCAACGACATCTTTTCTTCTTCCCACAAAGACGTTGTTCTCTTCCACATTCAATATTTTTCTTGCTCGACACCCGTTTTTTTCTTCAATTCACCATCAGTCAACCGTTTTGTGCCATCCATTCTTTATGCATGTGCCATCCATTCTTTATGCACGTGCCATCCTTTATTTTCATTCCGTTTATTCTTTCCGCTTCGTCAACACTCTATGTCACATTCCATTATCGCCATCGTCTAACTAACCGCTAAGGTAATATCGTCATCATCCTCGCCATCGTCGTCGTCATCATCGTCATCACCATTATCATCATCATCATCATCATCATCACCATTATCAGCATCGTCATCACCATCGTCATCGTTATCATCATCATCATCATCATCATCATCATCATCGTCATCATCATCATCATCGTCATCATCGTCATCATCGTCATCATCGTCATCATCGTCATCATCGTCATCATCGTCATCATCGTCATCATCGTCATCATCGTCATCATCGTCATCATCGTCATCATCACCATCATCACCATCATCACCACCACCACCATCATCATCATCATTGTCACGACTTCGCCTTCGCGATAGTCGATATTGAAAACGACTGGAGAAAATTTAAGTCGAAATAAAGTTAAAGACACTCTTAGATAGTATATTTACGAATACCAATCGAGATTATCGAAAAACTATCACCACAAAACGACTGATATAAAAACAGTTTCAACTTCGATCAAATAATGGCGAACAAGAACAAGAAGAAGAAGGGAAGAAGTAGATCGCGACAGCCTTATATATACAAGCCCTCCAGGCTACAGGCTACAGGCTAAAACGTTCAAATATTCGCGCAACAATCCAAACACGCAACGTTGTGCAATACCCCTTGCACCTCCTGCGCCGGAAATCCCAAAGTTATAGATCCAGGCACGCACCTGCGTTTACGCGGGCGTGACATACCTCCCCCCCCCAAAGTCGGTAACGATCCTTCTCGTTATCGGCAATATCTTCATTCTTTGATCTGGGTCGATCCGGTTGGCTGAGTGTGGATCCGGTTGACTGAATGGCTTCCTTCGTCGTCGGGTTTCCTGGTGCTCGTCTTGGGAACCTGAAAATCCAGAACAGTCGCGACGATGAGCCACACGCGAAAGAAAGACGTGGTCGAAGAACCTTCCGAGCAAGGACAAATGAGACGTCCTGCAGCTCTTTGTTCAGTGACGCGCTCTTCTTCCTGGAAACCTGCAAAGAAAAACTTGCGACCGATCCACTTTATCGTTAACCAAGATCGCCCAAAGAAAGAAATTAACCAAAGAAGGTTACAAAATTACCCATATAAACTAACACCAATTTCTGATAACAATGAAATACTTAACCAAATATTATACACCCTAGGATAAATAAACCTAATTGTAGCCACAGCTACTCCAAACCTAATTTAATCGAGACAGGACGTCAGCTACTATATTCTGTTTACCTGACCTATATATGAAAGTCAGATTAAATTCCTGGATGGCAAGTGCCCATCGAGTCAATTTAGCGCTTTTGGAAACTGACTCGGTAAGGTACGTGAGAGGATTATGATCCGAAAAAATCACGATCTCAGATAACAATATCCAGGATTTGAATTTACTTAGAGCCCACACGACAGCGTAAGCCTCTCTCTCTATGGTGGACCACCTCGTCTGAGTAGGTGTTAACTTCAGACTGGCAAAAGCAATAGGGACTTCTACCCCTTTTTCACTCCCCTGGAACAAACAACACCCAACAGCCACTCCACTAGCATCCGTTGCTAATCCAAACCCTTTACTATAATCAATTGTGTTTAGGGTTGTAGCATTGGTAAGATCGTCTATGAGTTTTTGTAAGGCGACCTGGTGTTTGCTTTCCCAAAGAATTTTGTTGGGAACACCCTTTTTAGTCAACTCAGTGATAGGATGGGCAGTCTGGGCTAGATTGGGTATGAAGTTGCGGAAATAACTGAACAACCCCATTATCCGCTTGACTTCCTTTTTATTTGTGGGAGGTTTGATCTCTTGTACAATGGCGATTTTATCGGGATCGGGTGCGACAATCCCTGAACCTACGACATGTCCTAAAAATACCACCTTAGGTTGTACAAACCGACACTTTTCCAGGTTTAGGGTCAACCCTACATTTTTAATGATGGTGAAGAATTGCAAAAGATGTAGTTTGTGTTCTTCCCAACTAGACGAAATAACGGCAAAATCATCAATAAACGGCTCCGTAAAGGATCTTATTGGTTGAAGAATCATCGATATCGCCCTCATGAAAGTATTTCCCGCCGATTTCAGACCAAAGGGCATTCTGCGAAACTCAAACAACCCTTCTTCACAAGAAAATGCCGTTAACCATGCTGATTCCGGATCTATAGGAATTTGCCAGTACCCTTTGCGTGCATCGAAACAGCTTATGAATTTTGCTCTGCCGACCTTCTGAAGTACGTTGGGGATATCGGGGATGGGAAAGCAGTCTCCCTTCGTATAACGATTAACATGACGATAGTCGATGGCTATACGGACTCCCTTTTCTCCCTTAGGTCCCTTCAAAACACAAACCATCGGGCTTACCATGGGACTCTGCGATGGTACAATGACGCCCTGGCGAAGCATATCTTGTATCTGATTAGCAACTTCTACCTTCAACAATTCAGGGGTTCTATAGGCTCTCAGGTGTTTGGGGGTAAAGTCAGGAGAAATCGCGATTTTGTGAGATACTACAGAACAAACTCCTAATGATTCTGAGAATATCTCGGGAAAATCATCAATTATGTCACATAATTGTGTGCGATAATCCTGTGAAAGATGGTCCAAACAGCCCTTTGCTACCCTACAACTCGGAGGTTTATCCTGACAAGGATCAAACTTACTTGGGAAATCAATCAAACCAAATTCGTGGTCCTTCTCGTATACTACAGAACAATTGTTATTAATGGCGGTTTCTATTCGGTCATGGTATTTCCGAATCTTATTTGCATGTAGATGGTGTTTACAGCCCTCAATTTCCACTAAATAAGAGTATGGTGCTTTCACCTTCACTATCACCCCGGGACCCTGCCATTTCTTCATAAATTTAGACCCCCCTTTTACAGGTGCTAAAATTATTACTCTGTCACCTACACAAAAAGACCTATCACTGCTCCTAACGTTATATTTTCGTGCATAATTGCTCTGCTCTTGGTCTCCTGCAATTTCAGCAAATTCCTTAGCTAATTGTAGGTTTTGTCTGAGATCGGCTAAGTATTTGTACGGATTCTTACCTAAATGAAAAGGTAACTCCTTTTCGTTACTCCAAGAGTCTTTGAGGATAGCAAGTGGTCCCCGCGGCAAAGTACCATACACTAATGTATAAGGAGCAATATGAGTTGTAGATGACGGTTTCTCACGTAAACTCCATAATACAAAAGGAAGAACCTTAAACCACTCCTTAGGATGTGCCTCAACCAATTTAAAAATCATGTTCTTAAGACTCTGGTTACACCTCTCCACTAACCCGGATGCTTCAGGATGCCCTGGGGTGTTAAACCTAGGACTGCACCCCAAACATTTCAGAAAAGTCGTCGTTAACTGATTTTTAAAATTCGTACCACAATCGGAACTGATTATTCGTGGTATGGAAAACGTCATAAAAATCTGCATAAGGATCTCACATACAGATTTAGCATCTAATGACCTTAATGGATAAGCCATCGGCCATCTGGAGAACAAATCGACAACAACCAGGGCATAATTGTACTTGGGTCGGACAGTCACACTATCACCCGCTGGAATTATGGGCCCTATACAATCCATAACTAAATGATTAAATGGTAGTTCATCTCCCCTTGGTATGGGAGTTATGGGGACTCGATCTCTTTTTCTAACAGGTGCCCTTAACTGGCACACGGGGCACGACTCACAATAGGTTTGGACTTGTTTCTCCATATCGGGAAACCAAAAACTGAGTCGAATACGCTGCCGTGTACTCTTGGCAGCCATGTGCCCCGAATAGGGAGCATCATGCCCCATCTGTAACACTGCAAGTATACGACTCCTGGGCAAACACAACTGTTTTATGGAATGACCCCACTGATTCTCCTTGTGAAACAAAAGTCCCCGGTCGATATAAAAGTTTTTACGCTTATCTATACCTAGCAACCAGAAGGACTTCAGTGAAGGACAATCATGTTGCTCTTTAGCAAACGCATCGGGATCATTACTATCGTCTACCCCCTGACAATCATCGTTAATGGTTGTAAATCGAGCGTCGGTTCGTGAATCACTTCCGCCTGCATCAGCACCTGGACAAATATCATCACCCGCAACTACAGAAACACCTATGTCCTGACAAGTATCGGTCTGTGAATCAACTTTCCTAGCATCAGCACCTGGACAAATATCATCACCCGAAACTACAGAAGCACCTATGCCCTGACAAGTATCGGTCTGTGAATCAACTTTCCTAGCATCAGCACCTGGACAAATATCATCACCCGAAACTACAGAAACATCTATGTCCTGACAAGTATCGGCCTGTGAATCCACTTTCCTAGCGTCAGCAGCACGAGAAACACCTTCACCTAGAATCAATGCAACATCTGGACTATGCTCATCATTTCGAGGTTCATCTAAAACAAAATATTGTGAATTAGTTATTTCAAGACTGGGAACATTCACATCAGAGTCATGTGCATTTTGTTTGTTCTTAATAGGGTATGCAACGGTATCATACAATGATATCGTTTTCAATAAATTACTTACGGAGGGAGTGATAATAATTTGCTCATTAAGATTTGGGACGACAGCAAACCATGCACGAACCTTGGGTGCTAGGTTCACAATGTCATCACCCACAAGATCTGGTCGAACAACTAATCTAACACAACCTACAATTTCTGGTTGACCTTTAAGGCCGGATAATTTTATAAATTTATGTGGTACCCTATGAAGAGATTTAATTAAATCTTCTCTAATGCAACATACTTCTGCACCACCATCAATCAAAGCTGGAATAGATGGTAATTGATCGATAAATACATTCTCATAAGACCTAATGTGATAATCATCAACATCTATAATGGGACATGCTTCGGGACAGGGAAAAGATTTTTGACCATCAAACAATATTTTCCTATCAACGAGACCTCTAAAGGAATTTTCTGAATGAGAAGACAAATTTTTATCATCAACAAATGTTTTCCTATCACCGAGACAATTAAAGGAATTTTCTGTCTGACAACAATTAATTCTGGGATTAGGTAAATTTGAGGAAGGGAATTTGTGTAGAGGACATTCCTTGAACGAATGACCCTTCTTATGGCATTTAAAGCATAATCCATACTTTTTATCCTTATCCATATTAGGATCAATGGATATTTTAGTCATTCTATTAGGAATGGGAGACCCTGACCCTTTATCTGTTGGTTTTTGGTTGTTGAATCTGGGCGGTCTAGTCTCATGCTCGTGTGTGGCCATATAGCTATCTGCAACGCGTGAGAGCTCAAGGTGATTTAACCACTCATCCTTTTCCTGGGTTAAAATAAAATCTGCACAACTGGGAGACATTAGTTGTTTCAACCTATCGGCACACATCAAACTAACTAATTGATGGAAATTCTCATCGATATTCCTACTTTTAATATAATAGGATAACGCTATGTGTAATTCAGAAGCTACCTGTGAATAAGTCTCACCAGGTCTTCTTTTTACAGCATAAAACCTCTCCCTCAAAAGACTGGGAGTGACCCGAAATTCCTGCAATAGAATTTGCTTTAATTCCTCATAGTCACCTAACTGAGCAATGGTCAATCGACTCAAGATTGAGCGAGCTCTATTATTCAAATGGGCCTGTAATATTTTGGGTTTCACATCATCATCAACTTGGTATGATGCAAACTGATTCTCGAGATATTGAAAATACCCCGGTATTGCAGCAGGATCTGAAGGAAACTCCGCCATTATACCCTTCATGGCATTTAGAAAGCGACTAGTGCGAACGGATAAGGACACCTCAAGACTATTGTGGTCCTGAATCCTTTCACGTTCCAGCTCTAGTTTAGCTTCAGCAAGTCTGCGGGTTGCCCTATCCTCATCTAACCTAGCTTCAGCGAGTCAGCGATTTGCCCTATCTTCATCTAACCTAGCTTCAGCGAGTCTACGCTCCTGTTCTAACTTAGCTTCAGCAAGTCTACGCTCCTGTTCTAACTTAGCTTCTTTTGCCGCCAATTCTGCTTCGCGCAATGCTAACTTACGCTCAGCTATTTCTGACTTAGAACTTTTGCTCACGTTAGCATCATCACTAACTCTACGTGGACGCCGATTATCATCAACAAATTGATAGTGCTCCTCGCTAAGGATCCCTGTTGGACTATCCAGCGCAACTGACTCTTCAACCGTAGGGGTTCTAATCATATTTACGAAACCTTACTACACAGAAGAAAAAGAAAGAAAAACCTAACTGGGCAATCCGGCAACGATAAAATCTCTAACCTGAGATGTGGATCGGCCCTCCTTGCGAAATTGATGTCGCCACGTGGTCGAACTGAACGGTCTGAAACTGTCTGGACTCTTTCTCCAGCACTGAATCGTCAATCGTCGATCTTGCGATGATGATCCTCCTCGATCTGGTCGATTTGCGTCGAATCCCTGGTCGGTTTTGCAGATCCCGGTCGAATTCCGCTGATCCCGCCAAAACCACTGGATACCGCCAAAGTCGTTAGATCACCAAACTCGGTAGAACTTCACCAACTCGATGAACTCTATCGCCCAGGACGAATCTCACCCAAAACTGATCGATGTATCGACTGACTATCCCGCCGTTGACACCAAAAATACACTGTCACGACTTCGCCTTCGCGATAGTCGATATTGAAAACGACTGGAGAAAATTTAAGTCGAAATAAAGTTAAAGACACTCTTAGATAGTATATTTACGAATACCAATCGAGATTATCGAAAAACTATCACCACAAAACGACTGATATAAAAACAGTTTCAACTTCGATCAAATAATGGCGAACAAGAACAAGAAGAAGAAGGGAAGAAGTAGATCGCGACAGCCTTATATATACAAGCCCTCCAGGCTACAGGCTACAGGCTAAAACGTTCAAATATTCGCGCAACAATCCAAACACGCAACGTTGTGCAATACCCCTTGCACCTCCTGCGCCGGAAATCCCAAAGTTATAGATCCAGGCACGCACCACCGTTTACGCGGGCGTGACAATCATCATCATCATCATCATCATCATCATCATCATCATCATCATCATCATCATCATCATCATCATCATCATCATCATCATCATCATCATCATCATCATCATCATCATCATCATCATCATCATCATCATCATCATCATCATCATCATCATCATCATCATCATCATCATCATCATCATCATCATCATCACCAACATCACAATCGTCCACCCAATCATTTGCTCAAGTACCTACCGTGATCCTCATTCACTCTCCAGGTTCAGTTACTACACATGCGGTATTAGAAGTCTCTGCCAATCAACGCGTGAGGACCTGCTGGAAATTGGCTTGCTTGTTCGATATTCCGATGGCGTGCTGATCCGTCGTCGTCGTTGATGTTGTTTATTGTTGTTGTTATTTGTTGTTGTTGTTGTGCTTTGTTGTTGTTTGTTGTTGTTATTTGTTGTTGTTGTTATTTGTTGTCGTTGTTGTTTATTGTTGTTGTTATTTGTTGTCGTTGTTGTTGTTTATTGTTGTTGTTTATTGTTGTTGTTGTTGTTGTTGTTGTTGTTGTTGTTGTTGTTGTTATTTGTTTATTATTGTTGTTGTTGTTTTTCTTGTTGTTTGCGCTGCTTGTTTTTTTTGGTAACTTGATAAGTCAGCATGGAATATGTTGTGGATATTAATTGTTTTCGTAGCTGATGATATTAAAATTGTTGACCGAAAGCAAGGGTTACTGTAGAAATAAATAAAAAACTTTGGAATTATGACTGGAATTGTGACCTGCTGGGTTGTCGACATTCAATATCTCTCCACTCAGTCTCCATACTGTCCTGGGCTTGTATTTATTCCAGCAATAAGTTGGCACGGACAAGTGCTGCTTCCACCGCGGTCAACAACATCGATTCTGGAAATGCTCAGTTTTTCACGTTTTTAGTTTAGTTCACTTTAAAAAAATATTTCTTCAAAATACTGATTGCAGTCAAATCGCATTTAATTTATATCTTATTATTAAAAACAATTTAAAAAACTTTTATTTTATCACTTCTGTTACTGTAGTTTGAAAATAGCGTTCAGCTCAGCTATTCGAGTAAGAAATGAAAATATGGGCTGCAAAGAGAACCTGCGACCCGCATTCTGTGAGGTAGACATCAAAACCACTCGACAGCCAGATCGATAACGAGTTTTAGGAAAAGTCTAAATAACAGATAAATAATCAAAAATTTATTATTATTGAAAAAAATTCGGTTATTTATGTAATTAATTAAATTCTCAGATATTGAAGATGTGCCGGACAACATAAGATTCTGCAAGAACCTTCAGGTTGTTGACTTCAGCAGCAATCCCCTACAGAGGTGAACTCAGCTGTATAAATATAAAAAAACATTCTTAAGCACAGAATCGTAACCATTATTTATAACTATAAAACAAAATAAAAACTTATTATTATTATAAGTTTTAAAAGTTATACATTATATAGTTATATTGTTTAAAGCTTCAACCAGCCAAATCAAAGGAGATTTATTTCTCGACCAGTAACTTACTCCACCTAACCCAATTTTCCCTTCACGCACCAACTCACCCAACTTGTCACTTAGACACACAAACATAACCATCTACTAACTCGTCTTCTCTTCAGTCAAATACAATCATGAAAAAATATTTCATCATCAGCAGCATATCAAGTCGATCTCAATTTCCTCATCCTTTACAAAACCAAATACAAAAATAATAATAATGTTCGTATTATTATTATTATATATACATAACTAAAGTACATAATGTAATTTTGTTTTTTTATATTCTTTTATTATTATTCAGACTTCCTGAGGGTTTCACGCACCTAAAAAACTTGACCAATCTCGCTCTCAACGACGTCTCACTCACTCGTCTTCCCACCGACATCGGCAGGTGATGATGATGATGATGATTATGATGATGATGATGATGATGATGATGATGATGATGACGACGATGATGATCTTGATGATAATGATGATTATTATTATTATCAATCTTGATTTTTTTTTCATTCGTTGTTTAATCTTTCCAAATGTATTTTTTAACAACATGATCCATGTCTTAAAATTATCCAATCGGATGTTTGTCAATTTTATGGTACTAATTCAGATAATTCTTCATTCAATATCTTCATCCATCCATCGATCATTGTCTTTCGTCCCCATGTTCTCTCATTACTACCAGTTCCTCTTTTTTCTAATCGCCATTTTATCTTTTTTTTTGTCTTCATCGGTCAGTCTAATCGAACTATGCTTTCTATCAATCAACTCATCCGACCGCCAACACGTCCGTCTAACCATTAATTCATTAGTCCATCCGTCTACCCATCTATACATTCATCTATCCACCAATCCAATAATTCATCGGTTCACCCATCCCCCCGTCCCCATCCATCTACATATCTACCCATCCCCACCAATCTACATATCAACCCATCCCCACCCATCTATACATCAACCCATTCCCACCCATCTATACATCAACCCATCCCCACCCATCTACACATCTACCCATCCCCACTCGTCCATCAATCCAAACAACCATCTCTTTCCAGTTATAGCTCAATTATTAGTCAATCCTCAGTAAATTTATGTTTTGCTTCAACAACATTACAAACGTAATGAATAACAGTTTGTATTTATATGTCATCATTTTTGTTTCTTTAAAAAACGCGGCAGCCTGTCAAACTTGGAATGTCTGGAGTTGAGAGAAAACCTGATCAAATACCTGCCAACGTCTCTCAGCTTGCTCACCAGACTCAAAGTCCTCGATCTTGGCAGTAACATGATCGATGAGCTGGTACGTTGTTGTAGTTGTATTTGTGACGTTTTAGTTGCTAATGTTGTTAATGCTCTTGCTATTTAAGATCATTGATTAGTCATCTGCTGATTTTTTGAAAACAAACAAGGAAATAATTACTTAGATAATTTATACAAAACTATACAATTGAATTTATTCGTAAAACCTAAAAACCATAAAAATTCGTTATTAAGATTTTTTCTATCGATAACAGTTATAGAATTATACCGAAATACATAGATGACACCGCCATATACGTCATTGGCAAACTATTGATAATCACTTGTATATTTATTTTAAATATATAAGACATTTTATTATAATTTGGTAATAAAACTATTATATTATAATTATATCATGTTTATTTTTCGTAGTAATAAATAACTAAAAAAGGAAATAATTACGAAGTAAATTCAGAACATACAGAAGTACTTTTTTGTAGTCGCTGAAAGGATGGGCCTGTGATGATGTTAATGACTTGCCATTAGCGGTTCTAAATAAATTTTTTCTTGGAATTCTGGCATTAGATTGCTTTGCATTTGATAGTACCGTGCTGCTGTTTGTGGCAACATAATATTAATGTTGTTGATGTCGGTATCGTGCTGTTGTTGTTGCAGAATTATTTGTTTGGAGCGACAACAAAAAACGCCCGAAACTGCCATTTTGAATTGTGCGCGTTGAAATTAAATTTTCGAGGTACAAGCACGCATGCGCGCAGATGCGAATCAGCCGCCATTTTGTCAACATGTACAAAATTTGTCAACATGTACAACATGTACAACATGTACAACATGTACAACATGTACAACATGTACAACATGTACAACATGTACAACATGTACAACATGTACCACATGTACAACATGTACAACATGTACCACATGTACAACATGTACAACATGTACAACATGTACAACATGTACAGTACAGGATGTAAAAAAACACCGAAGAAAAACATGAAAAAGAATCAATACATGAAATTCGTGCTGAATTGGAAAATGAATGGGTGAATTAGAGCAATGTGATTGATTGATTGATTGAATGAATGAATGAATAAATTGATGAATAAGGTAATATAGAAAGATAGATGTACCGGATGTATGGAAGTTAATGTTACTAAAATATAATGCGTTATAAAAATTCCATGAACAGAAGAAGAAGAAGAATTCCATCATGAAATGCAATCATCGGAAGCACGTGATGTCGCGGCTCTTTTATTGGACTTGTGCCTCTTTCTGCTCCATGGCTTGTTTATGTGTCTCGATGGCTGCCCCATTGAGTACATGGACGATGACGATGACGGTGGTTCTGCTTGTAGGCATGATGATGATGATGACGATGATGATGGGAGAGTGATGGCGGTGGTAAGGAAAATGGGCAAGATGATGATGATGATAGTGGTAGTGGTAGTGGCAGAAGCTGTAGTAATAGCAGTAGTAGTCTAGCGAGCGTGTGCGGGCTTAAGAATGCCGGCACACAACAATGTTATCTCGACGTAATTGTATTTATAAAATACACATACACAGCAAATATATTTGATATCTAAGTGTTTATTCGGCGAAGGCCATCCTTTAATTTATGGGTATAAAAAGAAGAAAGAAAATGAAAAAATGAAAAATTAAATGAAAGAAAAAACGAAAAAATACATGAGATGTGTTTGAATAAATTATAAACTGCACGTATAAGCCCCATCTGATCTCAATTGCATGGTTCGCTTCTTAAAAAATATTTATATACCAATTTCTCCTCGCTTCTTCTTTCTTTTTTTTGTGTTTTTTTAGAAGTTTTTAATTTTAATTATTTTTCTGCTTGTGTTAATTCAATTTTTTAAATTAATATATTTTAATAAACTTTCTTTTTTTACTTTAAATACTAAAAATATAAAAAGTAATGTAAGAAAAAATATAATGAAAAAATGAGAAAAACGAAAAGAGAAAAACACATTCACAAACATACACACTTTTAATAATAAAACTTCCCATAAAATTCATTTTTTTCATATGTTGTTTTTTTTAATAAAAGTTATTAATGAAAAAAACAATTATCGAATAATAATAATAACAATAAAAAATTAATAAAACGTTTATTTGTTATTTTATTATTCAGCATACAAGTTTACATTTTTTCATTATTGGCTTGGGAAATAATTGAGTTTCTATTTGCAAGAAATAAAAGTATTTGTTCACTTTCATATCTTTATATTTTTATAATTATTAATACAGTTCTGTAGCAGTGTTTTATTTCTCTGCCATCATTATCATCACCACCGTTACTTTTTGAAAATTTATTTTGACTTACACTGCTTTGTGTATGATTACAATTTTTGCCATAAATGTTCAAACAAATTTGTAATTCTGTGTATAATGAAACGTGATTTTTTTTGTACATAAAAATTTCTATTTTATTATTTGTATAAATACATTATATTATATTTAAAATAGTTTTCAAAACACCAACATTGATCAACATTCATGTTTGCAGTTGGCATAAAATTGACATTCATAAATTCTTAATTCTATATTACAGCCGGATTTTATCGGATCTCTGCAGAGTCTTGAAGAACTCTGGCTGGACTGCAACGACCTTGTGGAAATACCAAGGGTTAGCTAAAAATAGACGTTCTTTTATTTCAATTTTAATTTGTTTTCATGTTTTCAACAACAACAAAATTTTCAATTTCATCTTTTTGTAATTTTAATTTCTAATTAAATGCATTGTGATAACTGGAGAAGTAAAATAAAAGTTCGTTGCTTTTAAAATAATAATTTCTTTTTAAAACAAATAATTATTTAACATTTTGATAAGATTTAAAATTCATTAAAATTGCTGAAACTGATCGCTTGTGTTTCTTCGTTAGTCATATCGTTGGCGGTTCAAATCTTACAAACCATTGATAATACTTGCAGAACTTGGACAATCAATTATTTTATTTTAACTAGAACAAAATTCAAAAAATAAACAAACTTTTGTTTTAAATTTACGTGAATTTGACTGAAATTTAGTAATAAAACAATCACTACTATCACAACCATATCCATAAAAGGAAATAGGTCACTTGAGAAACCTGACCCAACTGGACATCTCAGAGAACAAACTCGAGTCTCTTCCATCGGAGATCGGAAACCTTGTGAAATTAACGGATCTCATTTTGTCACAGAACTGCATCCAACATTTGCCCGACACCATTGGTCAGTATAGAATGACAAAATCAATAATGAAATGAGGATCATGATGATGATTATGATGATGATAACGATGATGATGACGACGGTATAAATGATTATGAAAATTTCGAATATGTGAAAATAAATTTTAAAAAGTTTTTGCACCTGTTTTCAATTAATTTTTTTTTTAATTCAGGTAACTTGAAGAGATTGACCATATTGAAGCTGGACCAAAACCGTCTGCATCATCTGAATCCGTGCATCGGGAAGTAAGTTCATCATCATCAATGCGTCATCTTATTTGATTGGTTTTAAACGTTTTTGTTTATTAAATCATTTAGGATAATAAAAATATAAATATGCTCACGTTATGTTTACATAATTGGAAAGCACAGTATAGATGATGTGGAATTTATTGATGATTATTGAAATTATTGTTGATGATGAAAATGTCGTTGATGTTCGAATCACTGTTGTGTCTGAAGTCAATTTTGATGTTAAAACATTGTTGTTGGTGTCATTGTTGATGTTGAAAACACTGTTGTTGGAGTCATTGTTGATGTTGAAAACATTGTTGTTGGAGTCATTGTTGATGTTAAAACATTGTTGTTGGAGTCATTGTTGATGCTGAAAACATTGTTGTTGTAGTCATTGTTGATGTTAAAACATTGTTGTTGAAGTTTTGTTGATGTTGAAAACATTGTTTTTGGAGTCATTGTTGATGTTGAAAACATTGTTGTTGAAGTTTTTGTTGATGTTGAAAACATTGTTTTTGGAGTCATTGTTGATGTTGAAAACATTGTCGTTGAAAGCCATTTTTGACGTTGAAAATATTGTCGTTGAAAGAAATTAATTGAAGTTAAAATCATTGCTGATGTGGGATCCATCATTCTCCGTGTTGAGCAAATCATAGACGTTGATCAATTATGTTAGATGATTGGCCACTGAAATAATTGTCTTCTGACTCATAAATATTCATAAAAATTGAAAAGAAAGTGTCCATCATTAAAAAAAGTTAACAATTTCAACTTTGATCGCTTCTTATTCTATTAAATACATTTAATCACATGTTTTTCGATTAGTTTGTATAAAATAAAATGAAAAATTATGAATATTTGTAATCGCAACAGAATTAAAACAGATTGAGTTATTATTTCTTTCTATTTCTTGGCAGCTGTGACAGCCTCCAGGAACTTCTGCTGACAGAGAACATGCTCACGGTATTAAAATAATAAAAAAATAATAAACACTTATTATTTTTATATAGAATTATGCATTTATTATAGCGTATGTTTCACTAGTATATTAATATTTTCTAAAAATTAAAATTAGTTTTATTTTGTATATTAAATCATGGTTTAGTTACTAAATAAAATTATTATTTTTGAGAATGTTTAGAAAATAATTAAAAATCAATGTTAAATTTTTTAAATTCGGAATATTTTAATTATCAAATTAATTCAGTTTGTATCAATTTAATTAAAAATTTGTAACCAGCAAACATACTCAAATTATTTCCAAACACTTTTCAATACTTAAAATTATTTTCAAACACTTTTCAATACTTAAAAAATATTTTCCAACACTTTTCAATTTCTTTAATTAACATACTTCAAATAAGAAAAATAAATTATCCACCACTCACATAAAAACATTATGTTGATATATATTAAACTAAGCCTATTGATGAAAACAACACATTCTGAAAATATTTAAAAATATCCAAAACATATTTATAAAATAAAAGTTATCTTATTCATAAGAAATCTATTCCATTCATTGAAACAAATAATATTCACCAATAGGTATCGGTTCTTAATGATGTATCCCATTTATAAAAGCTTGACCTATATGACCTATAAGAACATATCTCATTCATAAAACTATATTTACTTTTTTTTATAAGTTAGGCTCTTAAGATTAACGGGGTGGGGAGAGGGGTAGACGTAGGAAGCTTTCCGAAAAATTCTTAAAACTTTTTTTTATTTGTTGTTATTTTTATTTAAAATTCCAGAAAATTATTTCTTAAAACATTCTTGGGATAACTAACAGTTTCACCGCCCCAAGAATTTTTTTAAACTTTCTGCAAATTAATTTTTCTCAATTTTGTTTTGGAAAATTCTAGAGCATCCTTCCATAAAAATATTTTTTCTAAAATGTTTCTATATTTATTTTCAAAAACAATTTTTTTAAACTTTGAGGGCCTTTTTGCCCCTTCTACTAATGTTTTTTTTTTAAATCCCTTTATATTTTTTTTTCAGAAAAAAATTTGATGGAGAATCCTTGGGGATTCCCTTACTCTCCCCCCAAATGACGTTCTTAGAATTGTGTAGATTTTTCAATTCGAAATTATTTTTCAAATTCTCTCCATATTTATTTGTCCAAATAAATTTGGATATTTGTTGGGAAAAAGAACGCCCTGCATTTGGCGTATCAGGCGATTCCAAAAAAATTTCCAAACATCTTCTAATTGCTTTTTTCTAATTCCTATTGATATATGAATTTCAATTATTGCATATAAACGTAGAGGGAGTCCGGAAAAGTTTACGAGATTGGAATAATAGCCACTCCTCATAAAATATTTGTGGTACTATGTATTGCGACAATGCCAGATTTCTTGAATGTCACAATCTCTTCCAGTCCCCTCTCATATGACTTCATTGCGGTTGGCCATCAGGTTTAGACGTGTAAAATGATAAAATGTTTTCGCTCCTGGAAAGTTTTTTTTTTAAATTTTAGACATTTACAACATTCATGTATTGTATTCAAAAGTACGTTTAGGTGCAAAATTATATATGTATTTATAAAAACATCTTGTTATTAGAAAATCATATTTCATTTGCATAGAGTATTTATTTTAAAAAACAAATCTAGTTATAAAAACATTATTTGATTTAAAGAAAAAAACAATAAATTTGCTCCATCTACAAAATCATAAAACAAAAATACTACCCATATGTAAACTAAACTAAAATACATCTAAATATAAGAATCATTTTTTACCTTTAAATAAAGTGTTTTATTTAACAACTTTCTTTAATTAATATAGACATAAAAAATGTTTGTCTTGAAATTATTATAAACCACTAGAAACACTATACATAAAGAAAAATATTTTCTTGCTTAAACAATTAATTTTAATCTCTAAAGAGTCATCAATCAAAACGTGTTTTGTTTTTATTCAAGCCGTTTATTTATTAATATTTATTTTGCTCAGTTTTACTTGAAAACCCCACACAAAAATTATATAAAAATTTGTTTGAAAAAACGTTTAAAAACAAATTTAATTTAAAAAAAACCTGAAAGTTTTGATAAATATGTTTTTTTGCTGGAAATCATGAAAATGTTTTCGCATAAACAAAATTATTTGAATTTATTTTTTAAACCATTAAAATGAAGACAAGTTGTATCCTGTATACTGTAAAGACAATCTGTCTTTCAACTCCGTGACTAGATTGTAGAGTTTTATTATTTCTTTTCATCTAAGCTTTTCCGTATATCATTTTCCAATTGTGAAATTTTTAAAGCTGTTAATTTGTAGTTGGAAATAATAATAGAACAAGAATAATAAAAATCATTTTAGCTCACGTGACATATCTTAGTCATCGTCATTTGTACAGGAAGTTTCTCCATCACTGGGAAGACTGAAAAACTTGACGATATTCAACGCTGATAGAAATCAACTTGGTAGCATTCCAAAAGAGGTTCTAGTTTTAATTTTAATTGTGAAATGAAACGAATTTTTTTAAACAGGATTTAATGTATTTTTGAAAGATGGGCAATTGCGTGCGTATGGGCGTGCTGTCATTAAGAGACAACTCGATTGGTCAGCTACCTCAAGAGTTTGGAAATATGAAAGAACTTCATGTTTTGGATGTTTGTGGGAACAGGTTTGAAAACTCACTCACTCACTCACTCACTCACTCACTCACTCACTCACTCACTCACTCACTCACTCACTCACTCACTCACTCACTCACTCACTCACTCACTCACTCACTCACTCACTCACTCACTCACTCACTCACTCACTCACTCACTCACTCACTCACTCACTCACTCACTCACTCACTCACTCACTCACTCACTCACTCACTCACTCACTCACTCACTCACTCACTCACTCACTCACTCACTCACTCACTCACTCACTCACTCACTCACTCACTCACTCACTCACTCACTCACTCACTCACTCACTCACTCACTCACTCACTCACTCACTCACTCACTCACTCACTCACTCACTCACTCACTCACTCACTCACTCACTCACTCACTCACTCACTCACTCACTCACTCACTCACTCACTCACTCACTCACTCACTCACTCACTCACTCACTCACTCACTCACTCACTCACTCACTCACTCACTCACTCACTCACTCACTCACTCACTCACTCACTCACTCACTCACTCACTCACTCACTCACTCACTCACTCACTCACTCACTCACTCACTCACTCACTCACTCACTCACTCACTCACTCACTCACTCACTCACTCACTCACTCACTCACTCACTCACTCACTCACTCACTCACTCACTCACTCACTCACTCACTCACTCACTCACTCACTCACTCACTCACTCACTCACTCACTCACTCACTCACTCACTCACTCACTCACTCACTCACTCACTCACTCACTCACTCACTCACTCACTCACTCACTCACTCACTCACTCACTCACTCACTCACTCACTCACTCACTCACTCACTCACTCACTCACTCACTCACTCACTCACTCACTCACTCACTCACTCACTCACTCACTCACTCACTCACTCACTCACTCACTCACTCACTCACTCACTCACTCACTCACTCACTCACTCACTCACTCACTCACTCACTCACTCACTCACTCACTCACTCACTCACTCACTCACTCACTCACTCACTCACTCACTCACTCACTCACTCACTCACTCACTCACTCACTCACTCACTCACTCACTCACTCACTCACTCACTCACTCACTCACCCACCCACCCACCCACCCACCCACCCACCCACCCACCCACCCACCCACCGACCCACCCACCCACCCACCCACCCACCCGCCCGCCCGCCCACCCACCCACCCACCCACCCACCCACCCACCCACCCACCCACCCACCCACCCACCCACCCACCCACCCACCCACCCACCCACCCACCCACCCACCCACCCACTCACTCACTCACTCACTCACTCACTCACTCACTCACTCACTCACTCACTCACTCACTCACTCACTCACTCACTCACTCACTCACTCACTCACTCACTCACTCACTCACTCACTCACTCAAACAAACAGACTCCAGTACCTGCCATTCACTCTAAGCTCATGCAACCTGAAAGCCATCTGGTTGTCAGAAAATCAAGTCCAGCCTCTGCTCAAGTTTCAGCAGGACTTCGATGACAATACCGGGCAAAAAATACTGACGTGTTTTCTTCTTCCACAACAGGCCTATCTTGGAGATGGTTTGAACTAATTCTTATTTAATTCTAGTTTTCTTATCGATTGATGTATTCTTTCTAGTTTCAACATTCATTTCCTTAATCGTTTTTAATTTTTTGGTTTACCCAACAAGCACCCTCATTTGTAATCAATCACAACTGATTGTTTATTTAATGAATTAAATCTAAATTGAACTAAGTTGTTAATAATTAATTTATAAAGAACCACTGATTAGAGAGGCAATGAGCATCATGCTGGGACCTGATGGCTGGATGAGGGACGCGACTGTTAAATTTGCTGGCGAAGATCAGGACAGTTTTAACATAGAAGAGGTGGTTTATTCAAGATTGTTGTGCTTAGATAAATTTCAATAAAGCATTCAATAAGTTTCTCGTTTGAATTAAAATTGATACGAAACGCATAATCAATATTGAACTAACTGTAATGACGTTTTAAAATTTTATTAACTTCTTATTAAAGATATGTTAGTTTCTAAACTTTTCATCACTATCCACGCAATTTAGAACAGGATGAACAGCAAATAAAATTAAAACACACCTTTCAATGAAAAAAACCTGCAAATTAGTAGTCTTTACAATTCATCTACAGCACAACAGCATAACAATGTACAATTCATCTACAACTTCACTCTGCACAACAACATAACTATTTTACAATTCATCTACAATGCCACGCTGCACAACAACATAACTATGTACAATTCATCTACAACAGCAGCAACGTCAACAACAACAACAACAACAACATCCACAATTTCAGAGCCATTTCGTCCGCCACAACACTCCTCATCCGAAAGAGTTGCGAGCTCGTCACAGTAAGTACATAAAAAGAGAAAACAATATGCCAATCGTTGTGGGCAGCTCTCTGGACAATTACAACATCCAAAGAAGCCAGGTTGGTACACTTTTGTTTGCTTGTTTGTTATAATTTAAAACATTTTACACAACCGACGTTTTATTTTTGTCTCAAATTAAAGTTTCAATCTTTCTCTTTTGGTTGAAAGAAACTTTTTTTTTTTTGAAACGCCTGGTAAAAATGTTGAGAAACACCCATTAGCTGACTGTAATTCTACACGATATCAGTCCTAAATGTTTTTCTGTACATTGGCTGTTTCAACATCTGCTTTTTTGTTACTCCACCTATCCATCACTCCATCCATCCATCCGCCCATCACTCGTCCCTCTATCCATACGTCCATCACTCCGTCCCTGTGTCCATCCCACCATCCGTCCATCATTCCATCAGTCCATCTATTTGTCTATTTGTCTATCGTTCATCGTTTCATTTCTCAATGTTTACATTTGTCCATCTATCTATTTTTTCATGCACCCTTGTATATATTCAACATATATAACCATACAGGTAGATTTTTGAGAATTTTCTAAGAAATTTGGAATAATAAAATGTTCTATAAAATTGGTTTTACGTCATAATCTGATCAACGCATACAATAATTCATTTATAAATTGATTAACGTTAATTAATTAAATAAAAAAGATAGGATTTTGTTTCTCGATAGATGGAGATGGCGGCGAACCGAGATGCTCTCTCCGACAGTCGAAAAAGTACGCTACATCTTTTTTATTTATAAGTTTCAAGTTAACTTTTTGTGTTGGTTTTTGCGGGTCACTAAATTATTTCCTTATTTTGTATATACAGATTTATATTTGTTAACTAAAAAGTTAACAAAAATTCTTTCTTGCATTTTTCATTTCCACACTACTTAATCTTATCTCTTTTTACAAACTTTTATTACAAACTTTTATTGAGGTTATAATCTCTGTTTGTGTGTGTGTGTGTGTGTGTGTGGCTTTCTCTGTACTGAAATCTTGCAAGTAAAATTTAACCAGCTTTTTGACTATAGGAAGCTGAAACTTTCAGCATAGCTTTACATTGAATGACAATACATGATTCAATAAAAAAACACAAACTCAATTTGAACATCTTTCGTATTTCTAAATCGAGTGTATTTGAAATTAAAGTTTGTGATGAAAACCTCGTTTTACCTTTACTTGTTTTGTTTATTTTAATTTTACAATCCTATCTTTATTTTTCCACTATTACCTTCAAATTCATATTTTTACTTTCTCGCAGTCGGAGATAGAAAAGAGATCTTCCATTCAGACATAATCGTCAACCACCCGTATCCAGTGGCAACGGCTGCTGCGGAGTCTCAGTTCTACTCCATGTCCAAGCCGTACTCTTACCCGATCTCTCACCAAAGTGGCAGTTACTATCCATCGACAACTCCTCCAAATGCCAGCTCGTTTTCTGAAGGCGTTGTTGAGACGACAGAGGTATGAGTTCTCAATAAAAAGATACTTTAAGTTGAACTTTTTTAAACATTTTATTTTTATTCTTAGATAAAATTAGTACAAGCTAATTTTTAAATAAGAATACGCAAAATAGTTTTGATATATTGTTTTATTAAAACCTTATAAAGCCCAATGTGTACGGAGGTACGGGTGCTGCTAGCCAGAGTAGCGCTAGTGCTCCCCAAGCTCAGACAGCTGATGACGATGAGGAAACCAGCCTGCCAACAAGCAGCAGTGGCGGCGAGGGTGGAAGGGTATATTCACAAGTCGGAATGGACGGAGGAAAAGATGAAGGAGAAGATGTCGATGAAGTTTCTGAGACTTTCCCTGTTAGTTGACCGATGATGGTCGTGTGGATGTGACTTATGGATGTGACTGTGATGACGTAGCACATAAATTGTTTTCAAGTTTTTGAATAGTCTTGAAATATATATCTGATTCGTAATAAATCTCGTCAGGACCCGATAATGATCAGACAGCCAATACAGCACGTGCTGTCCAGGCAGCTTGGAACGTGCGAGTCCTTCGAAAGCTGGTCGAACGAAAACAGTGAATCGATACAGGTGAGCTTGAAAGTTTTTGCGACTAAAATTTTCCTCAGGTAAATAACGTCCTAATTAGTTAAGAGACTTGTTTACTTTTTTTTTCAGTCAGGGGCAGGTGTCAAAGTCGTCACTCATTATAAACACACAACGGCTGACGTATCTCCGTCGTCGTCTTCGTCATCAACCCATCAGCAACAACACCTCACAAGATTCTCACCTACGCAGCACCAAGAAAAATCGACCAAGTTCTCACCTTCGCAGCACCAGCAACAGCCTACTGAATTTTCACCCACACAGCAACAACAGCAAACACAGCAACAGCAACAACAACAACAACAACAACAACAGCAACAACAACAGCTTCAAATACAGCACCAACAACAAATGGTTCAATCTGCTCAACTACTTCAACACCCAGCGGAACAGCTTCAACAATCGCTGCCCATTCAGCAGCAACAAGAAACACAACCACAGCTACCTGAACTACAGCCGCCGTCGCCTCAACAACATTTGCAGCAACAGCCGCAAAGAAAGCCGCAGCATCCAATTCGAAGTTATCAACAATTCTTAGCTCAGGCTCACCAGATTTCAGCTGGGAACTTTGCAACGGCTCCACCGACATGTGGTAGTAGATCGTTTGTCGGCAACAGCGGCCAACAATCCAGCCCATCCAGCAAATCCCAAAGCAAAGCCGCTTCAACTTCGGCTCTTCAAAAGATGGTTGAGATTCCTTCAACGCCGCCCCAGACGCTGCCTCAGCTACCACCTCCACCACCTGCGTCTCCGCCATCATCCTCATCGCCACCCAAAATCATCGCTACATCGTCGTCGTCTTTACTGAGAACATTCTCGGAAGAGAAGCAACAAAACGTAATGATGATACCTGCTACCTGTGCGAGTGGGTTCAAAGGTGAAACAATTATCATTTCGTCGGTAGAAAACGAGTTGTCCATCGAGGAAAGAATTCTAGAGGTTTGGGTGCACCGCAAGCCCGGTGTGCCACTCGGTATGAGCATCGCTGGTGGAGTGGGGTCAAACTCTATGGGGGCACGTTTGGATGGTGTGTACCTTTCCAGAGTCTGCCCCGGTGGCCCATCAGACGTCGCGCAGCTAAGGCCAGGAGACAAACTCATTTCGGTACGTTACGTCATTTATGCGGTTACAATAAACATCACAATCAGCATAACGATCATCGTCATCAAAGCAATTTCCATACACACCAGGTGAATGGAGTCTTGATCGATAGCATGGAGCATAACGAAGTAGTTAAACTATTGAAGGAAGCCGGAAACGACGTTTGCTTGCTCATCGCCAGGAGAGTTCTCGATTCAGACAACGAAACGTACCAGGTGAGTTTTTGCGAAGCACGTGTCCGATCACGTGATTACAGGTGAACAAAACTTAAAAGATGGTGAAAAATCAAACATTTCCAAAGAACAATGCAGCATTATATGGGAACATATATTTGTGGTATTGATGTTGTATTTTTTACAGACTCTTACCGTTAAATTGATGAGAGACGAGAATGGGCTCGGATTTACAATAGCAGGTGGAAGAGGATCAACTCCGTATAAATCTAATGACCAGGTATTATAAAACCAATTTATTGTTGCCGCACAAAAGCCATGACAGCAATAGTTTAATTAATTAAAAATTGTTAATTTTCCCAGTCCATCTACATATCTCGGATCAGCAAAGGTGGGGCAGCCGAAGCCGAGGGTTCATTGAGGGTCGGCGATAAACTGGTTTCGGTGAGTGCTGATACTGATGATGATATGTCTTAGTGATGCTGATGATGATATGTCTTGGTGATGCTGATGATGATATGTTTGTTGTGAAAGATGATAGTGATAAAATAAAAACCAGTGGATGAATAGTTAGGTTTTAGTTTGATTTGAAGTTCTTAGTGGTGGCCGTAATCCAATTAGGAGGCTCAACGAATGCAAATAAACATAAGCTAATCACACCTTATGTGTATCCAAAAATATTTACGGTACAGATAACATATTATCAGTTAACAAGTAACCTACTTGCTTACCTGGATACAACATTACAGTTAACAAGTAACCTACTTGCTTACCTGGATACAACATTACAGTTAACAAGTAACCTACTTGCTTACCTGGTTACAACACTACAGGTGAACGGCATCGACGTCACGACTGCAATGCACGACGAGGCGGTCATGCTACTTACAGGCATTGCAGGTCCAATCCTGCTGATCATCACTCGTCCAGTTGATAGAAATATGACTCCTTCTATAGGTTATTCGTTCATTCATATTTTATTCTCAGAATAAAAACCGGTGATAGATTTGTTAAATATCAACCAAACGTTCACTGGCTCAAACCCGATCTGCAAAAACTCAGAAGAGACAGGAGATTCTATTTTTCTAAACAAATACTCTCTAGTTCTTTGCACTAAAAGTTTTAAATTAAATTATCAATTGAAAAGTTATACCAAACAACCTTTGCTGATCAATAAAGGATTTGTTTTTTTTTATCTCCATCAACGTTTAGGTTTTAGAGAAACTCAGGTTGAAGGAGGTGTGATTTGTTTTTTTATAGATATTGTTCTAAAATTATTTTAACTTTGTTTAAGATTACTTATAAGGACAGTGATTAATTATTGCATCACAAATAACACTAATGTCAACAATAATGTTATTTGTGTGCAGATTTAACGGTAACGTCGTATGAAAATGATTATTGTATCGTTATGAGCACGATCGATATATTCTTTTTTCCATCCAATCTTCTGTCGGCTTTCCTCAGTTCCCGAAATAACTTTGTTTTAGATTCTATAAAACCGTCCACTGCTGCTATGAAACCCCTTTTTGATAGGTGTCTATAACAATTTATCACGGTTTTTTTTATTTCAAGTTTTATTCATTAGAAAACCTGTGAAAGAGATAACCCATGTTTTCTGGTTGTTTTTTCATAACTTCATTACGATTAGTATTTTCTTAAGAATATTTCAAATACATATTTCAAACAGATCTCGATAATTTATCTCTTCCCGAACAAGAAACCTACCTCACACCCATCCTTCCCCAATCCATGCACCCACCATCCCCTCCCAATAATTCGAATTTTTTCAATGACGATGACGACGAGGAGACGCACAACCTCCAACGTCACCAGCATCACCAACACCAACAACTGGACCACTCATATTTCAACACGGCTACAAGTTTTCAGGGGGCCTTGCACCACCACCATCAATCGCCCGTGGCTCATCCACCGATCGACCAGTCCCAGTTTGACGACTGTCCCGAGATAACGGAATGCTATCAAAAAATCCATCAACATCACCATCATTTTATGTACTCAAACTTACCCGCACCGCCCGATGGAGAAGATGGAATACTGGTTGTTGAGGATTCAAATCAGAACGTCGTTTTCGTTGGTGACGATAGCGGCGGAAACTCGTTTGCTTGCTACAATAACAGCTGGGATGGAACGGCTTACTGCGTAGCGGCATCGTCCCAGGGCTGTGAATCTGTGACTTCAACATCGGAAGCGTTGCGACAAAACATGACGTTGAACTCCTGTCAGTATTGCCAGCACGAACAGCACCAGCAACAATCGTGTTCTTCAGACGCCTACCTGACAGTTCTAATGGAAGAAGATATCGGCCAAGTAGGTCCATGTCGCGATGCTGCCTCAGCAAATGTTGACGACATTAGTATCGTCGAAACTCAAGACGTCAGCAAGAGAAACGACAGTCAAGCCGCCGCCCCTGGTGCAACGATTGTCGGCCCGATAGAAGACCGCGATGGCAAATAACAGGGAATTGAGAAACAATTTATCTGAAAGATTTAGTTTATTTTGTATATTTTTGATTTTAGCTGTTTTTGTCTCGTTTAGGTAGAACAATTTTTAAATGTCGTCTATACAACTACTGCTCATGTTCAAATAGCGACTGATTTCTTTCGAGAATGTTCTCTTTCTTTCTTTTCTTATTTTTCTTTTTCATTCCATCCTTTATAAAGATGATCTCAAGAAGCGTTTAATTGAAGATAATATACTTGCTGTCTTGTTCGATAAAACACTTAATTTCAGCGCTCCCAGATTGCCAGGTTCAAAGTACGACTAGACCGTATTAATTTAAGCAGAAAATACTGAAAATAGCTTCCTTGCTATTTATATGGACTATTCCAACGTCGTTGTTCGGATTGTTATCTTTTGAATTTAGTTTTTGGTCGCTAGAGATGAAAACTGACTCACGGCAACTTGAAATATTTTCATTTATGCTATTAGTTCATGAAAGATTTATACCTAGCGAATGTAAATAAAATTAACACCTCGATTGTGTTATATATAAACTTTTCATAGCGAATAATTTTCAGTTTTGTTTCACCGATAATAATAATGTTAATATAATTACTCATAATAAAGCTCACTATCTTGATCTATTCAACATCATCATCGTCATCGTCGCTATCGACACATTCACTTTGTCACCTTTTTTCTCAAACCAATTACGGATGATTTACTTGATTTAGTTTACCTAAATTTCAATTTATATAACTTGTAACATTGACAGTCTTATAATTATTAAGGCGCAAAACATGTATTTGAATTAAAGTTAAAGGAATTTTATATTTTAATTTCCGTTTAGCGCATCATTTAAAAAATTAATGCATTCATAGTCCAGTGGTAAGTTATTATTTATTTTAATAATAACACAATCGCTGTTAGGACAAAATAATGTGTAGTAAGTTTAAATGAATCAGTTATAAAAATATACTGCTTTTTTTAATTAAACTAAAATAAAATTAATCTGTTATATCAATAATAATAAATTTTTAAATAAGGTTCATATTATTATTTATTGAATTATAGTTAAAAACTGAAAAATACTAAAATATACTCTTAATACTTTGTAATATGTTACTCTAAAAAAAACTGTACACATAAACGATAAAATAAAATAAAACTGAAAAAATTGAAATAAAAACTGTAGAAAAGAAATCATGATGATTATTTTTAGATTGATATTGACGTTCGGAATAGAGTCTTTACGACACGTATGTCATCTCCAACACTGGACTTTTTAATCATTTTTATTTTGAATTTTTCTTTCACTTAGTTTTTTGAATCTGGCAGTGCTAGAAATTTTTTTAAACACTATTAATAATAATATTACTACTACACATTAACCATTAACTTGGTTTGTTGTTTTTAAATTTATAAACTGATCACCTAAATATTATATGACACTGTCACCACCAACCAGCGATTATTGAACAGCAACAACGGAGTCAGAAAACCAAAATAACAACTATATCACGTGACTTGTTGTACTATTTTATAATTTAATACTTTTTTTTCTTCAGTATTGTCATTGTTTAAACATTTTTTGAACGAAAAACCTTTCTTTCTATTCAATTTCACATTTAGTACCAACTCTTTCATACATTTCCGTCTCCAAAAATGTTTCTTTTCAATTAATTTCAATAAAAAAGAACTTTTAATCAATTTCGTTTTAATTTGAAATATATGTTTTCATTCAACTTGAAAGAAGAATGAATGAATGACTGCTCAACGGGCCTTTCACTACCCTAATCGTGTCCATTCAGTACGCACCCTTGATTTTTTTTCTAATTTAATTACATTTTTTCTTTATTTCTTGAACAATCACTTGTTCACACGTTCGTTCCTTTGTTCGTTCGTTCGTTCACCTGTTTTGTTCATTCTTTCGTTCGTTCGTTTTTCACATCTCATCAGGCATACTTCGAAAACTCATTTCTTCTCATTTCTGAGTACAAGGACACGTCGAAGCAAACTAGCACACCATTGGTATGTGTAGTCGCATACACATTAGCATCAGCAGATTCATCAATATGTACGGTTACACGTACACATAAACAGATGAACACATACATAAACACATCCACGCACACGAACAAAGACCAACACGCGGCCCGACAAACACACTTAAACATATCAACACACAAACATCTATATAAACAAGAACACGAAGATATAGACATATAGATACGGGATAATTAACAAAACTAAATATACGATTTAAAATTAGAGAAGAAAAAAGCCCCCTTATACATTTTCACCATTTTCTTTCGTTCACTAATTTGCATGTAACTTTCAAACAGCCTGTTAGACAAACAGTGGTCATTTGTTTATTTAACATTTTTTTTATTCTGCAATGTTAGAACGAAAATGCGAATAAAACGCTTGTAAAATATGAATTATTTTTTTTCTTCAGCAAGCGAATCCGATCAAAATTCACGTCGCGTCCTCCTGTACATGAAACATGCATACGGCCGCACTTTCCCCAAGAGAGTGACCTGGAAATACAGTAGCGGGAGAAGGGTGAACTTGCAAGAGATGGGGGACAGGTCCTTATGATATGAAATGTCATTATTCAAACAACTGTCGATGGCTGTTCGTCTCCATGTTGTTGTTGCTGTTGTTGTTGCTGCAACTGTTGATCTTGTTGTTGGCGAGTTCGAGGAAGTGTGTTGCTGGATACAGCCAAGTCGGGGGCAATAGCGCTGATGTTGTGCTGCTGTTGCTGAAAGTATGAGGACTGCTGGACGCTCTGGGCAGCTAAGATTGGCTGGAGCAGCTGCTGAGATGGTGATTGTTGAAGCAGCGGCGACTGTTGTCTTGGTAACGATGCCATGTGTAGTCCACCGTTCATCAAAATAGAGCGAGTCTTTGCCTGTTGCTGCTGCACAGGTGTTTCATTTGCACTCCAAGAGTTCGGAAGGAGATTTTTCGTTGAGAGATTAGTCGACGAGGCTTGTGGTTGTTGTTGTTGAATAAAGCATGGCGGTGGAATTTTGTGGTGAGTCATTGGGAATGTTGTAGCAGATGGAAAACTTACGGACTTCATGTTCGACGCCGTGATTACTCCAGCCACGCCTGACAGTTTCGATTGATCGGCGGTTGCGCTAACCAGAGAATGCTGAAACAGTTGGGGCGCTGCAGTGAACTTTGAACTTTCCATGCTTGACCTGTCTCGGAATTGTACTCTTGATTTCTTGGATAGCTGTCGCGTTATGGCAGACCGACCGTAGCCGAAGTCGCTTAACGACATGTCGCTAGTGCAACTGCTTTCTATGGCTTTGTCGGAGAAATCAAAGTGTGCCGATGCTGTTGAAGATCTGGTAGGTGACGAAAAGAAAGATGGCGACGAAGGATGAAAAAGACTCGTATCCTCTCGTGTTTTGATCACAAAAGCTGAATCGTCTTTGTCTGTTTTGCCTACGGTATATTTACGCGTTGACGGCGACACAGTGCTGCCAACAGATGAGCGAACCATAAGGTTAGTGGCAGTTTCGTCGTGGTCGCGGATGTTGCTTCGTTCGTTGACTTCTAATTTAAGCATCAATCTCTCTTTTTGCAAGTGTGATTTTTGCCGGCAGACAACGCAGAACATAACGAAGTTACAGCAGAATAGAGCCAGGCCAACGGTAATCGTAGCCAGAAAAGGTATAGCAACGGCAAAGGGCGTTTGATCTTGTCGAGAAACATGAAACGTTGGGTGTACGGTTTGAGTGAAATTAGGTTCAGGAGAGGCGGCGTGGCCTGGAAAATGCCCGCTACTGCTGTCAAAGTTACGATAGCCTCCCCTGTTTTCAAGCGAATTAGCATAATGATTATGGTTGCGATGGAAGTCTGACGATGAAGATTTCGTTGGGTCCACGGTCGGTTTTGGCAGCTGCTTTCGTTCCAGGAGCTCCTGATCATCGACAGCAGTGATGTAGTCAAATGTCTCGTTGGCGATCTTTCTGAGAACGTGCTGCATTGGAATGTTCTTGCGTGAGACCCTGGTCACGTTGGCTTCAAAACTGGCACCGACATCGTAGTTGCTGAGCTCGTGGAAGCGGGGCTCAAGCCCATGTAAGTCTTTGTTAAGTTTGGGAAGGAGATCCAGCCATAGAGCCATTTTGGACGACTTGTAGTGGTGTTTGACAACTGGTTTGAAGACTGTATTTAAAATGTTTCATTTACATAGTGTACTTTGAAAAGTTATAAATATATATATATATATATATATATATATATATATATATATATATATATATATATATATATATATATATATATATATATATATATATATATATATATATATATATATATATCAAACGTATTTTTTAGTTTAATTTAATAAAAACCTACATTAAACCCCTTAAGAAAGAAACATGAAGACATTTAATTATTTAATTAAGAAAGATTTAAACTTTAATTGCTTAAAATTTTATTTTTCGTTAATTATGGAGAGTTTTAATTTTATTATTTAGAAATATTTTTTTTATAGATGAAATTTATCGCTTTCACCATGAGTTTTAGTCTTGAGATTTAAAAATCTTGATTACTTCCAGCCGAATATCTTCTTCCACAGAGTTACACCAAGTTGAATTAAAAACAATCAAAAAAGTTGACATTTAAAAAAAGAATTGTGATCAAATCAAATAAAAAAATTATTCGCACCATCGAACAATTGCGAATAGCGCACAAAGTTTTTATTTATTTAAATGCACATTTTTCGAATAGATGCGCACAATTTGTGCGCACTGCAAATAATTTAAAATAATGCGAACAATGCGCATCTGTGCGCATTGTTCGCATTATTTGCAATTATTTGCAATTATTTAAAAAAAATTTTGCGATTATTTGATGCAAATGGAAAATTTTATACCGAAATTTTTTTTAAGGTGAGTCAGTAAGCATTTTTTAATTAGATTTTTTTTGAAAATTAGTATAAATAATTATTATTTTGAATTTTTGACAAATAAATTTTTATTTGAAACTTTTCGTCATAAAAAAATTTCTAAAAGAATTTCTTGTTTCTGTTTTGCCGACACCGACAACACTCATACGATTGCGTTATCATCTTTCTTTTCCGCTTCTCTTCTCTGTCGTCCATTTTAGCTTGCTATTAAATTCTTTCAAATCTCTTGAAACTTCTCAATGTCAGCGACTGGTTCTGAGGATGATGTTTGCGGTTTCAGAGTAGGAAGCGAGAGTAATTATAATAAAAAGTCAAGTAACATGTTATAGAGGTATTTTAAGAGAAGCAAATCCAACGATGGTTACACTGCGAAATGCAATCTTTGTAATAAATGTTTCAAAATGGGCAAAACAAGCTACAACTTCTTCTGTGAAATATAATTTACATTCTCAACATCCATCCAAATAAAATGAATAACAGAATGTTTTTTTAAATAACAACATAAATCATTATTTTGCTGTTAAGCATTTTTTTGCTAAACGCTCTTTTTCCTACTCTGGTCCCTTTATTTGGAACTCTCTTCCTATTTCTCTTACTAAATCAACTTCTTTCACAGTTTTCCGTCAGGGACTTAAAACTTAATTATGTGATAAGTTTGTGGCCGAGCACTATTGAACGATAGGAAATAGCGCTATACAAATTCAACCGATTGATTGATTGATTGATTGATTGATTGATTGATTGATTGATTGATTGATTGATTGATTGATTGATTGATTGATTGATTGATTGATTGATTGATTGATTGATTGATTGATTGATTGATTGATTGATTGATTGATTGATTGATTGATTGATTGATTGATTGATTGATTGATTGATTGATTGATTGATTGATTGATTGATTGATTGATTGATTGATTGATTGATTGATTGATTGATTGATTGATTGATTGATTGATTGATTGATTGATTGATTGATTGATTGATTGATTGATTGATTGATTGATTGATTGATTGATTGATTGATTGATTGATTGATTGATTGATTGATTGATTGATTGATTGATTGATTGATTGATTGATTGATTGATTGATTGATTGATTGATTGATTGATTGATTGATTGATTGATTGATTGATTGATTGATTGATTGATTGATCACTTTATGAAAATTTGAAATTATTCAGTGAAATTCACAACAAACAGTCAAGAAAATTCTTGTGAACTTTGAAATCAGTAGGTACTTGAAAATATATAAAAATGCTAGGCTTTGTTGCACCAAAATAAATATTTTTATATGCGCAATTAGTCGGTTTTTTTGCGCAATTTTTTTTGCTCTTATGCGCACTTGCGAATAAGTGTGCATCAAATAAAATATTGTATTTGAACCTATTCGGATCGGATAAAAATTGCGCACAATTGTGCGATTTTCGCAAAATGCGCACAATCCCACATCAAACGCAGGACCTTAGTTATAATCTCGTTGATTCCGATCTAGTTTTTTAATATCTTTAATAACTTTTTATATCTTTCTTTGTCTTTTGCTATTGTTGTTTTTTCCTTCTTTTAAATTTCTTTTATTTATTCTCATCTCTCCTTATGCTCAATTGCATCGTCTACAAGCATTCTCCATCAACTCTGATGAATTGAATGCAATCTGCACCAGGCCTTCTAAAAAAATGTCGGTCGATCTCTCACTTTCCTGCTTCCTCTTCAATTTCTCGGTCGATCTTTCACTCTCTTTTTTCATTTTCAATTTCTCTTAAATATGTTATCTTAATTAGTTTTAGATGACGCAATCTACTACTACTACTACTACTACTACTATTACAAATACTACTACTATTACTGCTGCTGCTTGCTAATGCTACTGCTGCTTCTGCTGCAACTACTGCTACTGCTGCAACTACTGCTACTACTACTACTACTATTACTAAAACTACTACTATTACTACTGCTACTCTTATTATCATTATTTTATTATAATTCTTATTAAAAACGACATTAATCCAATTTATTAAAAATACTCGTAATTCAATACCATCTTCCAGTCGGTCTTGGTTTCTTTTTTCTAAAAAAAATAAAAAAACACAAACCTTATTATTCTATTCTAATTTAATATAGTTTAACGTTTATATATATATATATAGATTTTAAAAAGTATTTTTGTATATCATTTTGATATTGTAGTGCTACCTAACAACGTGTTAGGTGAAGTTATAACATATTTACATACATACATACATACCCTTACACATACATTTATACATACATACATACATACATACATACATACATACATACATACATACATACATACATACATACATACATACATACATACATACATACATACATACATACATACATACATACATACATACATACATACATACATACATACATACATACATACATACATACATACATACATACATACATACATACATACAGTATGTATGTATGTATGTATGTATATACATACAGTCCGAGGAATGAAAGTTCACAGAACAAAAATGGGATGTCTTCCCGCTTCTGTTCGCCGCCCATTATCTCTCAGTGCGGGCTCAGATTCGTCGGCTCAAGAAGTTCCAGAACCCATCCATATTCCACAGATTGCTTTCGACGGAGGAATTGAATGTGTTTGTGGAAGAAGATTAAAGTCAATTCGCGGAATGAATGTTCATAAAACTAAAATGGGTTGTCAAACTGCTATCAATCAACGCTCTGCTTCAACCAAGGAGGCAGGTAACACGTCTGACTACGCCGGGCCGGAAGCTAACCACAGCCCCGACAAAGTCTCCGATTCAGAAGCAGATGTAAATTCAGAACCCAAGACAAGAATTAAATTTCCGAAAGCAATTGACACTTCAGCTTGGTCAACATTAGACTTGGAGTTGACGAGATTACTCAAAGCCCAGTTGAGGGAGAATCCACAACTCGATATGAAAACCTTCTCAGAAATTATCTACAAAAAATGTTTTGATTCATTTGGTGTGGTCCAGAAAAACCCGGTTCACACGCATGCAGCAGTATCCAGACGCAGAGAGAAATTGAAAAATTAAAGAAGGAGCGAAAGAAACTCAGGCGGCAATGGTGAATCGCAGAGGGGGTCGAAAAAGTTGGTCTGTCTGAACTGTGGCGGGATGTAAAAAATCGGCTCCGGGCTCTCAGGGCTGCAGAAAGACTCCGGAAAAAGAAAAGTGAGCAAAAGAAAGCCAGATGCAAATTCATGGAAAATCCATTTTGCTTCGGAAAAAGTTTGCTGGATCCACCAAAATCTGGCACTCTTCGAGCGACAAAACAAGAATTAGATGATCACTTCCGTTTGGCGTTCAAAGATCCTCTTGGCGATTCAGAGCTGCTGGAAAGAACCGATTTTCCCGAAGTACAGTTGCCGAAAGTGGCTTTCGACGGTGGAGAGATAAAGATGAATGAAGTATCTCGGTTTCTAAAAAAACGAGGAACAAATCTGCCCCAGGTCCCAACGGCATTCCATATTTGTTATACAAGAGATGTCCAGGCGTGCAAAAGCTGCTCTACAACCGTTTAAAGATTGCATGGCGATCTAGATGCGTAGATAGGGAATGGCAGAAGGCGGAGGGAGTTTTCATCCCCAAAGAAAAAGATTCGGTCAATATCAACCAATTCCGACCAATCTCACTTTTGAACGTGGAGGGAAAAATATTTTTCGCTGTTCTGGCCAAGAGGCTCACGGATTTTGCAATTCGTAATGAGTACATTGACAGATCCTTGCAGAAAGGAGGAGTCCCCGGAGTACCGGGATGTATCGAGCACTCATCCATGATTTGGGAGGCCATCAAAAGAGCAAGACAAAACCAACTCAGCCTGCATGTGGTCTGGCTTGATTTAGCAAACGCGTACGGGACTGTTCGCCATCAATTGCTCTGGAAGACACTCAAAAGGCACAATGTTCCAGAATTCCTCATCGATGTTCTGCAACAGTATTTTCGCCGTTTTAAGCTACGTCTGTCAACATCGACGTGCTCCGCAGAGTGGTTCAACTTGCGGGTCGGAATTGCTATGGGGTGTTCAATTTCTCCCATCCTATTTGTTCTGGCTATGCAATTATTGCTCGGTTCGATTGCATCTCGGGTTCAGGATGTTTACCTGGGAAAAGGAATTTTCATGCCATCGATAAAAGCCTTCATGGACGACACTACTCTTATCTTGAATCACTGCGGCGAAATGCGCCGTATTCTTCAAAATTTCAACGACTTGTTGTCCTGGTGTGGAATGAAGTTCAAGCCAGCCAAATCGAGAAGCCTTTCTTTGCGACATGGAGAGATTGATGGTTTTGTCTCATTCTCGGTGGCTGGTTGCGAAATCCCAACAATCCAGCAAGAGGCTGTGAAAAGCTTGGGAAAATGGTACAACGTCTCCATGAATGATGTGAGTCAGAGCAGCATCGTTTTGCAGGGCTTGGTTGAGGACCTGAGGAAAATCAATTCAACCGAGCTGCAGGGAAGGTTCAAGGTATGGCTGGTACAGTTTGTTTTGATACCGAGGTTGCTATGGCCATTAACAATCTATGAGATATGTTTATCTCACGTGGAGCGAATGGAAAAGAAAATGAACTGCTGTATTCGGAAATGGCTAGGACTTCCACCGGCGTTAACAACGTTAGCTCTATATAGTAAGACAGCTAAGTTAGCTCTTCCATTCAAGTCCCTAGTAGAAGAGTACAAGATTAGCAAGATACGGACACAGTTGATGCTGGACAACTCTTCAGACCAATGTATCGTGAATGTGGGCGCATCAGTTGGATCGGGAAAAGGCTGGACTGCAGGGAGGGACATCCGTGAAGCCGAGGGATCTTTGCAATGGTCTGAAAAGCTCGGAGCAGTGCAACCAGGACGGCTCGGTCTGGGTTGGTTCCATCATGTGTGGTGGTCTAAGGCCTCGTCGCAGGAAAGGACAAACCTGATTATTCAAAACAGAAGGCGAGCAATGGAGTTGGAAAGAGTGCAGCTAGGTGCTCAGATGTCGCAACAGGGCGATTGGACTAGATGGGAGGCGGCAGTTCAACATTCGATGACATGGAATGTCATCTGTGGCGTTACTCGCCCATCCGCCTATCTTTCGTGATTAGAGCGATGTGTGATCAACTGCCGACAGCTTCGAACTTAGTGAAGTGGGGAAAGCTTGAAAATGAAGCTTGCAGGCTGTGTGAGAAAACAGAAACTCTGATTCATATTCTCTCATGTTGTCCGTATGCTTTGGCAAAGGGAAGATACACGTGGCGCCACAATGAGGTTCTAAAAGAGATACTGGGCAGTATCAAGGAGAACTGCAGACTAGCCAATTCGATGCAGTTCTGCCCCAGAAGAAAAGTTTATTTCTTGAGAGAAGGCTTGCAGCACTTGGGCCGCAGAAAGGCAAGTACGAGAAGAGAATCGCTGCTTGATGCGGCAAATGACTGGAGGATATCAGCAGACTTAAAAGATGAAGACTGCTTTCCGGAATTGGTTCGCAGCTGCGGATTGAGACCGGACATTGTCATTTTTTCCAGTTTGGCCAAGACGTTGCTGTTCATCGAACTAACAGTGCCATGGGTAAGCAACATGGAAGCCTCAAATATCTTGAAAGAAGAACGTTACAGAATCCTTGCCCAAGATTTGGAGCGTGCGGGGTATAGAGTCGAGATTTTTCCAGTTGAAGTAGGCGCCAGGGGTTTAGCCGGTCGCTCACTCGTCAAATTGCTTGTGGCTCTCGGAATGTCGGGTCGAAAAAAAACTCAAGCTATCAAGAAAATAGCTGAAAGAGCAGAAACAGCTTCTTTTTGGATATGGATGCAAAGGAATGAAAAAGGAGATAATAAATTTAAACAGCCGCTTCTGGCTTCCGTACAACAGTGTTAGCTCCTCCTTTGTTTACAAGTTCAGGGACGAAGTCGCGTTATGGCTGCCGGCGAAAGTTTCGGTTGTTTGCAATAGAAGGAAAGCTGCTGGCGTTTAGAAAATAATCGAAACAATGTTTCCTGCCATTATGGTTTGTGGTGTTTCTCGTTTGGTGAAAGTGGTGGCATGGCTCGAAATTCCGGAGGTGAATGTTTCTTTTGGTTTCGGAATCTGGCGGTTTGGTGGATACTACAGTTACTACATGCTCAAGTTCCGGCGTTTGAAAGACAGTTTCTCATCTTGTTACAGTTGCTTGACGGTTTTAAAATGACTTCTTGGTTCTGGTACTTTGAAGATTTGCCGGTTATCTGGTTCTGGTCGGAAACGGCATGTGATACACAAATTTCGTCAGGGGGCGGCCGTCTGATCAACGGTCGTGGCCCGCCCTCCCGTGGTAGCGTCAGGAAAAGGGCCGAAACGCTGGCAGGGTCTTCCTCTGAAGACCTCTGACGAACTTGCTAGAAGAAGAGTTTTCACATACATACATACATATCTTTACACATTTATTTATACATACATACATACATACATACATACATACATACATACATACATACATACATACATACATACATACATACATACATACATACATACATACATACATACATACATACATACATACACACATGCATGCATTCAGACCTAGGTCATTATGTATGTTGATAATTTTGAAACAGTTGTTGACTATTGGTTGACAGTTAAATTGATATCTCAAAGCGCCTGTTGGAAATGACAAATGAAAAAAATTGCCTTGACCTTACCGTTCAAAACCAAAAAACTTGTCACAAAAACATGCCATCATAGAATTCACACATATTGACAAACAAAAAGATAATTTTATCTAGCTGACTCAGAGTCGTGCTGTTTACAGTACTTATTTTACACATAGTCATACATTTTACACATTTCAAACAAAAAAATAACATGTTTATTATGGACATATCACACTTGAAATGATATAACGTTTTGACAATGAACTTATAATGCACTTCTTTAGTCTTATAGGCAAATAAATAAATATACATTTCAAATATTTATCACTATTTCACCTGTTAAACCAAACTTTTACTGAAGTGGAGCAAACTCGTATGTTTTCTTGTTGTAGCCAATTTGTTTATTGTTTATAACTATAATTATGACTGCTATCTTAAACGTTATTCTAAAATTAAGCTAAAACAAATTGAACCAAATTTATTGGAATAAACAGCTAACTAACCAATTAGGGTGATCTGCTGTTTCTCAAGCTCGTAAGCGGGCCACTCGTAGTCGGTTTGGTATGGCTTGCCTTTTGACTTGGCAGCTTGGGAGTTCGGGTTTCTGAAATGTGGAGCCAGGAGAAGAATGCGTTTAAATATAAATTTTGATTTGAACAACTAAGAAATGAACAAGCAAATATGAATATCTAGTTTTTATTGCAATTCATCCATTTTAATTTCGTTTATTGTTTTTCATTTAATTTTTTTTGATTTTTAATAAAACCTTTTCCAGTCGCAAAAAAATTCGTAATTTGTTTCGTTGTTTTCGTTGAGTTTTGAGATTTATTTTTCAATGGATTAAAATGAAACTAAATTTTGGAAGTAAATTATTATCTTTTTTCTTATATAAAATTGATTTGTTTGAAAAAAACTTAAATAAACTAAATTGAAACATTTAAAAATAAATTTTCAGAAAAGAATAATGCAAAGCAAAAAGATCATGCCACCGCGTTCAATTTGTCTCCGTATCCAGGCTAGGCCAAGCGAGAAGGAAATGACGCAAAAAAAACGTTTGCTGTCAGAAAAAAACCAAGAAAAAGCAAAACGAAAACAAGTTTTTTTAGTTTGTAAAAAAATCGATGGAAAGTAAACAGAAAGAGATAAATGACTTCTTTCATTCATCTATCGCGTGAATACGGACGGGCGGATGGGTGGACGGATCGATCTACCTCAATCACCATCCCTTTCTTACTTTTCCTCTTTTTTCTTTCTTTTCCATTTCTCTTAGTTTTTTAATGATTTCCAGCCCTCTGGCATCTATCGACACTCAAAAAAGAAACTTAAAAAATTTAAAAGAAAATTTTTTTTTTAACTTTTGTTTATTTAGAAACACATATTTTTTTATTAACGTGTCTCTGTTAACAAAATTATAAAAACAAACATACAAATTAAATAATTATGATTAAAAACCTAAACAAATATACAAAAGGTTGCTTCTTGTTACACGCATGACTGGTCAGTTAGCGCTCTCAAGAGTTAATTAAGTTCACCATGGTTCTTCCAGCTTCAGTCAACTGTACTCTGATACATTCATTTCTTATGATGGAAGTCATTCTAGAGGTGACATTTTTTCTTTAATTTTTCAGTTGAATGTACATAATTTTTTTCTTACTTTGAATAGGTAGGAATAACCCAGTATTTTCGATTTATTGATGTTTTTTCAATGATTTTTACGGTTTTCAAAAGTCATTGAGAAACAATAACTAATTTGTCTTAGTCTATTTTTATAATAATTTTTCACGTGAACATGAGTGGTCGAAAAATTAAAATGCACAAGTATTTTGTCTTCCTGAATGCAATGAAAATAAATTTAAATAATTTTTTCAATTAATTTTTTATTATTTTTATTATTCCTACTGTTAGGGTTTATTATAATTATCAACCTGACCAATACAATACAACCGTCATCACCATTTCATCATCATAATAAAGTCTTATTATTATTGTTCTAATCAATATTTAAGTTTTATTATTATAAGTACTACTATTATGTCAAAAAAATTCAAGACTAAATAAGATAACACACACACACACTTATAATCATTAGAATCATCATTTTCGGTCAAATGATTTGTAATTTATAGTCATTCTAAAGAATAATGAAGATATAAACTTTATTAATTTTGGTTCGACCAAATTTGCGAATAATTTATTCATTATTGTTTTAGTTCAACCAATTATTTTTGTTTTTATTCATTGATTCACTTATTTATTCAAATCTTCCTTCATTTATTTACTCAGTGAGATATAAAAAATATAAAAAACGCTGAAAGTCAACAAGCCATGCGTGGTGAGAATGTAATGTCTTAGTTCCTCCTTCATGGACCATTGCTTATTTACAACAGTAACAAACATCATTTTCTTTTACTTTTTTTTATCATCATCGTCACCATCATTATCATCGTAGTTATCGTCACGTCACCTTTATTATTATCAGCATTATAATAAAACGATTGGTCGATGATAGTCAGTTAATCAATGAAGATTGAAATTAGCAAAAATAACTTTCCTCCTTACAGCCGCATATATATATATATATATATATATATATATATATATATATATATATATATATATATATATATATATATATATATATATATATATATATATATATATATATATATATATATATATATATATATATATATATATATATATATATATAACTTTTTAAGCAGTACCATTTGTCACGGAAAATTGGGTTGAGCCGTCTAATAAATCTTAAATTTGAAGTTTCGTTCAAATTCTTCAAGCGGAAAGTACTGCATTTTCTAAATTTTATTAGAATTACTGTCACCAACGTTATCAGTATTATTAAATTAATTTTAATATAAAACATCAAGACCAAATGTTTATCACAATAGTTAAACGTACCCCGTCGTTGCAAAGTTGATGAGGGCCTTCATCAGAATTTCAGCCATGGCTCGGTCAGCTTTGGTGCTAGTAACAGCCGTCCAGGGCTCTACCCCATCGACCAATGGTGCTCCAAATAGAAGTGCCAGCTCGTCGCTATAGTAACTGTTTAATCCCGAGCGCACTGGTCCAGAGGTTGCGCCCTCGGTAAACTTTTGAATAATTTCTGACCTCACTGGGTAATTTAGGACGAACATGTGCGTATCTCCAACCTGAGCGTGCAGCTTAGCCAGCCGAACGCCCGGCGCAAAACTTTGACTATCTCCGAGAAAGTCAGCCGCGGCTTCGCGCATCGTAGCCGAGTCTTGGCGTGTTTTCTCCCAGTCAGTATAGTGGTGTTGAAGAGTTTCTAGAATGTGTTCGCGATTGTAGTCAAAGCAATTTTGCACGTAGGTTCTGAAAAGTCGAATAGACTCGGCAGCCGAAAGACCGGCTTCGATATGGCGCTGACTGAGTCGCCACAAGCCGTCGTTTCGACTAAAACCAATGAGCAAGCGCGTTGTGTTAAAAACCGAGCTAGCTGCAGTTCCGCTTGCAAGTGGTCTAGCTGCTTTTTCTGTCAGGTACTCAACTGACAGAGGAAGAACGCTACGCTTATCAACTGTCGGCCCGAATGCGGAAAGATATTTTGGCGCTAGAATTGAACCTCCGACAACACTGAAATCTTCGACAGGCTTTTTTTTAAAGCATTCAAGCATTGCTGAGGTGTCCGGGTCATCTTCTTTGATACCAGTACAGTTGAACTTTGAGGCTAGTTCTAGAGCATAACTGAGTGGATCGTCAGTCACTGCCCAGCTTGCAAAAGCCGAACCACCCAGAAGAACTGCTTTGTTGAAAAGATGTCGCCCTGTTTTAAACATGTTCAAACAGATTATTTTTCAATAAGTTGTGTCATATGGCAATGATTGTTGATATTATTATAAACTCGGCACAAGCAAAGAAAAACCACAATTAAATTGCGCCAAACATACAAAAACTTGTATAAAATAAAAAAAGCCTAGTATCTTCATGTGAACCAATTATTGACCTTTAGTGACTGGGGTCACAAGCAGGATATGAACCAAAGCTGCTCCGTAGCCTTGTCCTAGAAGAGTGACAGAGTTTGGGTCACCAGAAAAAGCTTGGATGTTTTCCCTGATCCAGTGGAGAGCAGCTACTATATCGAGAACGGCGAAATTTCCGGGTATGTTGTTGTCTCCAGTGCTTAGAAAACCTGTCAATAAGCAACATCATCAGCATGTAAATCATTATCAACACTATTTTCAGCACCAATATTACCATCATTGATATTACTTTGTTATCACAATCTTAAATGTCTTTATCGTGTTGTAAGGAAAGTATTTTAAATGCAGAATTATTTTATTCTCCTTCAGTGTTTTCATAAATTTCTCCAGTTGTTTTTTTTTAACTTTTGCTTAACTTTTTTTTTAATTCCGTTTAAACGTAGTTTTGGTTTATTAACATTAGATAAACAAACAAACAATTAAGTAAACAAGCGTTATTGTAACTGTGGCAATATGTTGTTTAACGTTTTTGCATTACAAACATAACCTCACAACTTATATTGCTACAACAACCACTATCAACACAACTACAATCCAAACTACTATAATATCTAAAACAAAAAAGTCCATCAGAACTACCTTTACCGCACTGTCACACCTATTACTGGTAAACTAATTTCTACCATTACTGCAACTACATCAAGTACCCGTACAATTACAACCGCTGCAATTCCTACTATTTCGATTACAACTACTACTACTACAACTAACGGTTTTACAGTCAACTTCATCACCGGTTATACCACCAGCGTTATCACCACGCTGTCACCACAAGTCATTTTATCGCTCAATAAGTGTTCCTCTATCTTTGGCTCGGTGCTCATCATTGTGAGAATTTGATTAACGTGCGCCGATATTTCCAGATGTTTTTTTTTCAACCACGGTGGGTTGGCTGGTCGGTCTTGTGACAATGGGAATGAAGAAGAAGAAGTTAGATTCACCATCGCCATTAGGAACAAAGCAGCGTACTTTCATAAATATTATCACCTTATAAGTCCAGCCCAGATTATTACAAACATTTGTCTCAAAACACCTGGTGTAAAGGACTATAAACTATAAAAAAAATACAAAATTACCCACACAATTCCTCTTCTACATTCAAATAACCGTTCACCCAGCTTCAACGGCAGCAGCAACTACAACCACATCTGCTGTGACAGCTGCAACTACAACTATATCTGCTACTGCAGCTACAACTACCACCACAACCGCAGACTTTGGAATCTCTTCATTAACATCGGAAGGACCATCGAAATCCGCGAGAAATCAACAGGAAGCACGCCACCATCGGAAATCCAAGAAGCTCGACAAACTTAAATTAATTGCGCTCAATCAGCGGCCTCGGTGTAATTCATTTACACTGGAATTTTTATTTAAAGTGCTAAAAAATAAAATGAACATTTTATAGCCGTCCATCTATCTATCCGTCCATCCATCCATCAATCCATCTATCTATCCATCCATCCATTTATTTATCTTTTTTCAAATTTTCTAGCTGTTTACTTTTACATTTTTCTGGCTATCCATCTGCTAATTAGTCTAACTGTACATCTATTTAACTGCTGGAAAGATTTTTGTTCCTTTGCCTGCTTCTCCACCTGTCCATCAGTTTAACTCTCCATCTATCTATTTGTCTGCATCTCTATCCATTTGTCTCAATCATGCATGATGTTTCATTGCGTGTCACCAAATAGGGAAAGCAGCTGTGTCGCCAAGAGAAAAAAGATGTATATATGTGTATATATTTATATATATATATATATATATATATATATATATATATATATATATATATATACAATATATATATATATATATATATATATATATATATATATATATATATATATATATATATATATATATATAAATCTTAAAGATTGAATTAAGCAAACCTATAGAAAATCAAAAATGTGTTAAAATGTGTAATAAAAACTTCGAGAATTTTACAAAATAATCGAAATTGGAGTTTTCAATGAGTACATGAAACTTTTGAATTATTCCAAAATCATAGTTTCAAGTTACAATAATTCAAAAACTATTTTTGAAATTTTAATTATCCTTCTAAGAATTTCAACTTTTATTTGTAGGCAACAACGCAGTTTTGCGTAATTTTTTTTTAAGAAGTTACAAATTCAAAATCAAATAAGAAAGCCTTTCTAGTTCAGAATTCCTACTCAAAAATGTTTTTGACCGGAATTAAAAAGTCATAATGTAGCAGAAGTGTTCAATTATTTTGAAGTTCACGGATTGCTTGGAAAATTTAAAATAACTGCATAAAATTTCAATATGACTAGATTCGTTGGCGTTAAATAAATTTGCTTTGATTCGATTTGATTTGATTTCGTCCCTTTGTTTGTTTCTATGTGTTGCACTCGTCGATGGGCATGTCTTTAGAGATATCTGTGTGTACTTTGTTGTTTGTGTTTCTGTGTTTAAATGACTCTGTGAGTGTATATGTGTATAAAAAATGTATAAGAAAAGTTAACCCTGAAGAGATTACCTAACTATCTGATGTACTTTTTAAAGTGAATGTAGAATAATTCCCAGTGGTGAAAAAACAAATAAATGTACATTTACTGCACAGTACACAGAGAGTGGTGAAAAATAGAACTGCAATGCAAATATTTGCTAATGAAAACCTTTTCAAAAGTATTTTGATACCATCAATCCGAGAATTATGCAGATAATAATAAAGATTTTGAAGCTTAATACTCAATTAAAATACATTTTTATGAAGCTAAGTTATTTAATTGACTATTTAGAGCTTTTATAAAAGTATGATAGCAAATTAAAATAAAATAATCAGAATAAAATTTCAATAAGTTTTATGCGGGCTCAGAATATATAAGAACTATTATGCTCCATAGTAAGCCGACAGTTCCAAGGTACGAGGTTGGTTGCTAAGCAGAGACTATCTGTATAACTGTATATGGTACTTTCTATATGTCCGTGTACGTATTTACAATGCAACTGTAACTAGAGTCTTGCTCAAAGAGGAGAATGCCAGCAGATATTGTACACGTTGACCCATTTGTAAACCAAAGACAGACGAATACCTTACCGCTGTGCCACTAGCACCGTCATGTGTGTGTAATTTTACATAAAAATGTGTTTTTGTTCTACAGGTAAGCCTTAGTTTAGTGGACTTGCATATTTACATCCAACGGCCTTAAGTTATGTTTAAGGATTTACGCTACTGTAAAATATTTTGCTCATACATTCAATATTGCATATATGCAAATAATATAAATGTAGGGGCTTGTACACAAGGATTGCATAAAAGAATGCATATGTATGTAGAGATTGCATGAACGAATGCATATGTATATAGAGATTGCATGAAAGAATGCATATTTATGTAGGTTTTACTTAAAAGAATACAGACATGTTTATGTAGATACTGCATATGTATACACGCATTCGTACTTATACTTATATTCGAGTGTAACCGTCCAAGGTTTATCAGCGGTTCTGATCGATAGAAAAGAGACATAAGAGGCTGAGATTGAGTTTCCTGATTGGCACACAAGGCCATCGAGGCTGTGGATGGAGAGATGGTGGAAGGGGGAAGGGTGATTACATTTTAAGTACTCATGAGAAGATATCCATTCAAAATGAATTTCTACTCCAAGAAAAGTTTATTCAATACTTCAGCTTCTCTCTTTTTTCTCTTTTCTCTTTTTTTTCTCTTTCTTTCTTTCAATAATTTTCTTTTTTCTCTTCATTGTTTTTCTTTTTCATGTTTGCACTTTTTCACATGATTTTAAATTAAGATTTTATTCATAAATTTTGCATAAATCAAATGTAATGTTAAATAATTACATATTCATGATTCAGTGTTACATATATAAAATTCAAAGTTGTTTAGATTCGGCGTTACCTTTAAGAGATATAGTTTTACAAATTACATTTTACAATCAATTTTTAAGTATGCGATTCAATGTTGCAATTAAAAAATTGAATAAAGATTAAATATAACCTGTATATAATTTAGTATTACTTATATACTAGAGTACTGCCAGGAACTGCCCAGCCCTTAAATTGTTGCCAAGTATAGGGATTTTAAGCTTATAAAAACGGACCAAACTGCGCTCAAATTAGACGTGCCAGGCTTGAAAATTTGGCCAATGAAACAGGACCGTGCAGCACTCTAATATAAATGATTCAGTATTACATACATTTGATTCAGTGTTGCATATGTATGATTCTGTGTTGCATATGTATGATTCTGTGTTGCATATGTATGATTCAGTGTTGCATATGTATGATTCAGTGTTGCATATGTATGATTCAGCGTTGCATATGTATGATTCAGTGTTGCATATGTATGATTCAGTGTTGCATATGTATGATTCAGTGTTGCATATGTATGATTCAGTGTTGCATATGTATGATTCAGTGTTGCACATGTATGATTCAGTGTTGCATATGTATGATTCAAGGTCACATCAGTATAATTTAGTGCTAAATATATATGACTAAGTATTACATATATATGATTTAATATTACATAAATAATATTTAAGTTGCATGCATATAATGTATAACATTAATTTTTTACTAAATCGAAAACGAGTATTTTAAGCAAAGAAAAAACGGCAAGTAAACATGCCAAATAAAACACATTTTATTATCACATTGAAACCAACCCAATTCATCAGTGTTCCTTGTGATTGAAATGTATTAGAAGAAAATCATTTTTTATTGATATCATTTGTATAAGGGGAAGGAAATTAACGGTGGCCCGTCTCAAGCCCGGTAGAGGAGGCAGTGAAATAAATTTCCTTTCCGGATACCATATATTTGAACACAGAACTATTTTTCCGGTATTCTTGTTTTATATATATATATTTACAGTTTAATATAGACAAATATTTTGTTTTGAAAAATGCGTCTTAATTAATTTGATGAATGAAACTGTCTAAATCCAAAACGGTCATTCATATTCCAATGGTGGTTTCATAAACGTTTCTTTTGTTTTTTTCTCCCATTTTTTTCTTTATTATTATTTAGTGTCTTTTATATTTTGTTTCTTTGTTTATTATTGTTTATTTCTTTGCCCGATTCGCTCGGTCGATAGTAAATAATGGACGCTATGATTCAAAGAAACATTTGTAGTATGGATACCCCTTTCTCTCGTTCTTTCTTTTTTGTTCTCTTTTCTTTCTTTCTTTCTATTCCCCAATCTTTTTCACTTCCCTCATTTCATCTTCTCTTCCACGTTCTTCTTCTTCACTCCGGAATCGGCTGGGAACTTGATGGGGGTACGAGATATGTGGATGCCTTGTACATTGTACATTCCTCTCGGATATTTTATGGAAGAAGGCTTCTCTTTCTACCTTACCAATCGCCCTGCTTTATAGAAGGCGGATAGGTAAATAGGTAGTGTGGTCAATAAATAGAGTTGATAATGCTTGATGTTTTATGTTATTCAATAAATATTGTTGATGATATTGTTGGCTATGTTAAAAAAATGTTTAATTTTTAAGATTCCATAAATTCATGACTTTGTTTTATGGCGTATTAAATAGATAATTATAAAAGACGTTAAAGATATTAAAGCAAAAAATTAGAGAGAAAAAAAGAACACGAGTGAGCAAAAACAGAGAGAGCAAGCAAAAAGAAAAAAAGAGGAAAAAGAAAGAGAAGAGAAACAGAAAAATGAAAATAGTGAGAAGAATGAGAAAAAAAGAAACGTATCCAACATATTTACATAATTCCAGTTTTACAATTCTGAACAGTACATCAACCTAAGCGCTCCTAACCAATTGGACCAATCGGATTTAAGATCTCGCACAAGAGTAAAACGGTCAACATGAACTCTAGCCATTTTTTATGGTTCGAAAAGTTTGTTTTGATATTGTTTGTTTTTAAGAAAGATAAACTCGTTTTTATAATAAAATGAAATAAAATAAGTTTGTCACTTGACATTCAGAATGCTAATACTATTTCCTTAAACTTTCATACAAGGTATAAATTATGTTCAGTGATGCTTTCTATCAAAATTGACACTTTCTAAATCCGTTATAATTACTACGCCGTGTTTGTTTGCATGCTTGCGTGCTTGAGCCAGACGTTGCGGACTTTACATTTTTTTTAAACTTTCATATTAATTGAAAAAATTTCCAATAAATTATTGAATAAAATCAATTTTGTTTTTTTTTTCAAATTGAAAATTGTCTGTAAAAATGAACTTTCAGGTTTTTAGTTTATTTAAAAAGCAATAAATCTGAAAACTCATTATAAAAACTTTTGTTTCCATATTGGTTTGAAAGTTTCTTATATTTTTCATCGTCACATATTATAGTAATTTTTTTATAGGCTTATTATCATCAAAAAAATTGCAAACAGTTAGTAGCTGTCAAATAAAAAAAATAAAAAAAATATTTTTAAAACAAAGTTTTTTGCGGTTCACTTGCATTTTTTATCATCGTTAAGTATCAGTTTTAAAAACACTTACTATTATAAAGTCGTTATTATGATTATGACCACACATGAGTGAAAAAACACATGAGTGAAACAACACATGACGGAAACAACACATGAATGAAACGGTATCGGGACACTTGGGCGAACTTCAGTTAGGCGTGCGACATTTGGGCGGATCTATATGAGCGCACGACAAATGGGTGGACGGACATTTAGGCGGACGACAAATGAGTGGATGGACATTTAGGCGGACGACAAATGGGTGGAAGGAAATTTAGGCGGAAGACAAATATGCGCATTTAAGCGCATGCAACTTAAGCTTATGCAATGTAATGTAAATTTAAGCTTATGCATTGAAAAACTTAAAAATCGACATTCTAGTGATTTTTACTAATTAAGGATGCTTCAAAAGATTTGTAATTTGAAGAATATAATAAAACTTTGTTGAATAATTATGAGCATATTTGGTGAGGGGTGGCATTATAGTCTTCAGTCACTGTTCCTGTGTCACTATCCAATTCTCTGGTCATTCATCGGTGGTATCAAACGGGACATGCAACAGCAGAAAACAAAGTTTTTGCTGGGCGCGACCAAAATTGATAACTTATCCTCAAAAAAGTATTGCACACTAGACGATCGTGTTGATTATATGTATGTACTGAATGTAATGGTTTGAATAAAAATCATTAAAAACTTCTGTTTTCTTTTCTGTTGTTTTTTATTCAAGTTTATTTCAAAACAGAAATAAAAATTTGTTTCTTGAAAGCTTTAATGTTTACAAGCACAAGATCAAGCGATAGTTACAGAAAAGTTGACCAATAAAACTAATAGACTACAATTTTAAGCCAAATTAAATTTTCAGTGGATCGAAGATCAGTATATTAACAGTCAAATTGTCGTTGCCTAAAAGTCGCGCCCCTAAATGTTTCGCCCCTAAATGTCGCTACGCCTAAATGTCATTCCGCCCATATGTCCATCCGCCCATATGTCGCTGCCTATATGTCGCGCGCCTAACTGTCGCCCGCCTAAATCTCACCATACCGAAAGAAACAACACATAAGAGAAAAAACACATAGAAAGAATAAAAAACAATGCAAAGGTTTTTTCATCACAATATCGCTATATTCCGTGAAAGAAAAATAACTGGTGAATAAACTGAGTGGTTATTGGCATAGCTTTTAACATACCCTATACTGATCAATATTTGTTGATATTGTTCAGATATTAATATTTCTATTTGTAAATAAAATACAAATAATTCAAAAACATCTATGCCATTAATTTTTTTCCAGTTTATTAAAACCACAAAAAAAGTTTTTGAATTTTATTAATAAAATTGGCACACGTGTTTTGTTAATTTGCTTCTTCAACTTCAGAAAAAAGTTTTTTGTTCTCTTTGTTTTGGCAACAGATACGTTTTAACAAGTATATCTTTAGATGAATGCTTGTGTTTCTGCAATTGTGTCTGTGGATAAATGCCTGTGTTTGTGCAGTTGTGTCTGGATGAATGACTGTGTTTGTGCCATTGTGTCTGTGAGTGAATTGTTGTGTAAGCGAGTAAATGTGTTTTTTTAAATAAATAAAATTTTCATAAAGAATTTAACAATATAGTTTTGAAAAAAGCTTAGTAAAACAAAGGTGAAAGAAAATTTCTGAATAATTGAAGAAGTTTTAAATAGCAGAAATATAAATACATAATTTAATGTGATTTGCAGATAGAAAATCATTTTTAGAGCTTCATAAAAACAATTAATAAAATATGTTTTAAGCCGAATTTAAAATTAAACATACCAAGATAATTTGAAACCAAGAAATTTTATAAACACAAACAGAATTTGATAACTTCATGTCATCTCTTCAAAGTCTGCAATTTTTCACAAAAAGTTAAAATCAAAAACTTGACTTTTTTAAACTTCTTTTAATTGAAACGTGAAAAAAACTTGCCAAAACAAATTTTTTCATTAGAAAAAATTGCAGAAACTTCATTAGAAAGTTTTGTTTCAAAGTTTTGTTTTGCATACCTGGACCACCTGACAAGTCACCTGTTTTTCCTGATTGCAAGTTTTTCAAGTTTTTATTGAAAGTCAAATTATAATTGAAACTTCAAACGTCAACAGAAAACATTTCTAAAGTTATTTTTAAAAGAAAAACCAAAATAAAACAACCATTGATTGGTTTAAAACGTTTGCAGACACAGAAAAAAAATGAAAATCAACTTAAAAATATATTCTGAAAAACAAAACAAAATTTCAAATGAAAAAATAATAATTTTAATATATAATTCAGGTTTGTTAGTTTAAAAAAATAACGTAAAAATACATTTATTTAAAAAGTCTTTTTTTCATGTTCTTAAAATAGATTATGAACTAATTAATGTCAATCATTTTTTGTTAAAAAAATCTTTAAAAAAGTATTTCACTCGGGAAGTTCAGAATATTATTTTTTTTCATTTTTTTGCTGGATGTCAGCCCGATGTTAGTTGACAGATAAATGAATATTCAGAAGGTTTGTGATCCTTTATGGAAATGACATGCTGAACTGAAAAGTTGCATAAAACTAAAAATAAAACAACCGGTGATGAAAATAGTTACAAAGATAGATATGAGCCAAAAATGTATCGTTCGAATAAACAAAATTCCAATTTCGTAATTAAGATTGAAAGCATCAAATAGTTTTATTTAGTTATAAATATATTGTGGAAAACTATAAATATGTTTCAAACAACAAAGAATATATTGGATAAAACTGTAAAATAGTTGTATTTAGATATCAGTTATATAGAATTGTCAATAATTATATAAGGTTATTTAAAATTTCTAAGGTTAAAAAAGTTCCCTTATGTTATAAATAATTTTATAATTGTATTACTTCGAAATAACGTGCATAAAATGTCAAGCCCTCATTACAATCACTGCGCTATTCGCACTGCCCACCCCCCTGTTTCCAACCCCAACTCACCCAAGGCTCCAAGTCTGTAATTGATTGTGACGACGATGATTTTGCCGAGCGACGAAAGGACACTTCCGTCGTAAGCGTTTCCTGTTCCTTCGTCGTAATTTTCTCCGTGCACCAAAACCACTACAGGTAGATTCGTCTCGTTGCGATCTAGGTGGGAAAGGTAAAATTGGGGATATAGAAGTTAGTTTTAATGAATTTATTATTATTATTAATTTTTTTAAATTGATTGTTATTAGCTATAAAAATGTTAAACGCTAGACACAAAACTAATTAATAAATAAATAATGTTTGTTGACAAAACTTGATGAGATTACTAATATAAAGAGATCTGTGAACAAATGAACTCGAACAAGCTCACATACACAAACGTTTTAAATATTCACAAATATTTTCAGCTCTTCTCTATATAATTTATTATTCAAACATACACTTCCAATGCCTCCCTTTAAAAAAAATTAACTGAAAGAAGAAAAAAAGATAAAAAAGAAAAAAAAGAAAAAAAGGATAGAAAGAGAAATAGTTGAAATAAAAGAAAAACAAACAAGAAAGAGAAAGAGAGAAAGAGAGAAAGAGAGAAAGAGAGAAAGAGAGAGAAAAAAAGAAAATGGAACGAAAAAAATATTGAAAGGAAATCTGAAAAAAATGTATTATTTATTTAATACGCTTTTTATCTTCAAATTAATTAACTTATTTGGATAATCATGTTATTTGTGATTGATTTATTTATTTATTGCTTATGTTGTTTTTAAATTCATTGTTTTGATTATTCATTATTAATTTATGTTAGTATTTAAATTGATGCATAGATAAATTGAAATAGATAAAAATACCGTTTATTGAATATTTCTACGAAACTTAACAACATTTGACAAACTGCTACTTGATTTGTTTTTGAAAATATTAAGTTTATAGATATTTGTTTGCAAACTGTATATTCAAACAAAAACATGTGTTGCAGCACTTCAATCATTCAATAAGCAGACATTATAAATAGACCAACGAACCAATCAACTTGCAACATGTAAATTTCAACCATTTGAGAGATCAAAATCATTTGTCATCGTCAACTAACAATCAATTCAAATCGCATTCTTGTCTGAGACATCATCATTATATTCACCGTCATCCTCATCATATCATCATCATAATCATCATCATCATCATCGTCATCGTCATCATCATCATTGGCATCGTCGTCGTCATCATCATCATCATCATCATCTTCACCGTCATCATTGACATCATCATCATCATCCTCATCGTTGTCATCATCAGCATTTTAATTTTCAGCATTGCTCAATCTCAGAATATGATTTCATTTCTTCAATCTGCCGGCATTTTTTCTTCTTTTGATAGTTCCAATTTTCTTTAGAAAGATTAAAAAAACACGCTTCTATATGCTCATTTCCAGCAATTTCCATCAATTTTCAACTTTCGCTTTTCAAAGAATAAACTTATTTTAATGTGTGCTTTTCAGTAGCATTACAATAAAAACCCGTTTAAATAAACACGATTAAATTATTTAATGCCTTACAGTTCATTGTTAATAAATAAAATAATAAATTTTCTATCGTTTAGAGTTTTTCTTCTTCGGTAAAAATTTGTCTGTTTATCACGCGTTCGTGTGACTGCCCGCGACAGGAATCGTGAAGTTGGAGATGGAAAGCGAAAGTGGCCAATAAATTCTTTACTATTGGGAGAGTCAAAATGAGACGCCTAATCGAGAGAAAAGATAGTCCGTGCGTCTCACCTTTGACGAACGAACAGTTGGAACGAACATGCCAGCAAACAAAACAACAACCGAACAAACAGTCTGATGATTACTGCAATTTTCTAGTTCATGAAAAAAAAACTTTTCAAAAATTAAAAACAATAAAAACAATAAACGTTCAAACTAGTTAAAACTTCTCAAGATACTTGAAACATCTCGATTTACAGATATTCAACGCTATTTAATATTGTTTGTCATCATCAGAATTGAGCAGCGCGTTGCGTCGGTCTTATTGTGGTTTTACAATTTTTGGTAGTGATTATGATTATTAATGATGATCATTTTGTCGTCATATGCTTCTTAAATTAATTTTTAATAATTTTTGTTTTACCAATTTGTTCATAGTTATTTTTGATAAATTAAACTTTAAATGTTTTTGAATTTGTTTAATTTTATAATTATCTTCCGACATTATAAGCGTACGCGGACATCTCATGGACATCCGGACAAGTGAAAGTTAATGAAAGCGTGTAAAAATTGGAAAAAAAAACGTGAGGACAAAATCAGATAAAACAAGTCAACCGTAAAAAGTACGTGCATTACAAATTACTATCATGTTTGTTTTTGAAATAGCCAGATAATTATTTATCGCAAATGCTCTTTTTGTAAAGATAAAAGTCTATAAAATTGATAAACATGAAATAGAGTATTTTAAATACTATATAAATGAAGAGAATGGTTTTAGTGTAAAATTGATATTTCCGCATTCATGAAAACAAAATCTGATAATCAATAATTTCAATAAAATTTGTATAAAACCATATTATATTATAAATAGAAAAATCCTAATGTCAATAAATTAACGAATTGACGTTAAAAACTTTAGATCATACTATCAATCTGAAAGTTTTCACGTCCATTTATGAATAAAAAATTTTGAAAGAAATTGTTTTCTTTCAATGAAATATAAAATGACGTTTTGTATATTTATATTACATTCAACATTTAATAGAACCGAAATTTGTATAGGAATGACTAATGACGTAGCAAACATTTCAAAATCAATATTTTTATAGAAAGTCAGCAGGAAATAGTGTCAATTAAACCGTCTAATAAAACTAAAATTTTGAAATAAAGCATTGTAATTTAGGACAAATATATACACAAAATTTCAGCTCGACTGGATAACGGGCAGTTGATACATTTTGACTTTTAAATTTTTTGTGTCTGATACAAGCAAGCATTCAACGGCGAAGTTATATATATATATATATATATATATATATATATATATATATATATATATATATATATATATATATATATATATATATATATAAAAGAACATGTCCTGACTGACTGACTGACTGACTGACTGATGACTGACTGATAATCAACGCCGAGCTTAAACGCCTCATCCTAGGAACGTGAAATTTGGAACTTATATTACTTTTATAGCGTAAACATCCGCTAAGAAAGGATTTTTGAAAATTTTGCTCCTGAGGGGAAAAAACTGGAAAACAAACTTTTTTCTAAAACAATGTATATCTCGAAAACCAAAAATGAAGAGATTTTGAAATTTGGTATATAGATTCTTTTTGAAAAATAAAAAGATACGTGTTTCACCATTTTTTGAAAATTCGGTTTCCCGGACCTCAAATATGGGTTGGAAAATTGGGTTATTTGGTTTTTAAAGTAGCTTCTACTCAAAAACTGTTAATGCTACAGGAGTAAAAATTAGTATTTAGTTTCTACTCCAAAAATAATGAAATACGTGTTTTAGCATTTTTTGAAAATTTGGTTTCCAGGACTTCAAATGTGGGGTGGAAAATAGGGCTAATTGTCTTTTATAGTAACTGCTACTCAAAAACAATAAATACCACAGATGTAAAAATTATTATTTAGTTTCTTTTCTAAAAATAAAGATATATGTGTTTCACCACTTTTTACAAATTTGGTTTCCCGGACCTCAAATGTGGGTTGGAAAATTGGGTTATATGGTTTTTAAAGTAGCTTCTACTCAAAAACTGTTAATGTTACGAAAGTAAAATTTAGTGTTTAGTTTCTACTCTAAAAATAATGATATACGGGTTTCACAGTTTTTTGAAAATTTGGTTTCCAGGACTTCAAATGTGGGGTGGAAAATAGGGTTATTTGGTTTTTAAAGTAACTGCTACTCAACAACTGTAATTGCCACAGATGTAAAAATTAATACTTAGTATCTACTCAAAAAAAAAGATATACGTGTTTCATCATTTTTTGGGTTATTTGGTTTTTAAAGTAGCTGCTACTCAAAAACTGTTAATGCTACAGAAATAAAAATTAGTATTTAGTTTCTACTCCAAAAATAATGAAATACGTGTTTTAGCATTTTTTGAAAATTTGGTTTCCAGGGACTCAAATGTGGGGTGGAAAATAGGGCTAATTGTCTTTTATAGTAACTGCTACTCAAAAACTGTAAGTACTACAAATGTAAAAATTAGTATTTTGAAGTTTTGTGCCGGTTAAAAGTAGCTAAGTCCAGTTTATCATCGGCCGGGCCAAGCCCTTATTTTAGAGTCTTCACACAGGCCAGACCAAACCTTAAATCAAAGTGGGACGGGCCGAGGTTTTTCACCAAGTATATAGATATTTTAGTGATTTTAGGGTCTTCAGTTTGGCCGGGCCAAACCTGAAGTCAAGGTGGGACGGGCCGAAGTTTTTCATCAAATATATAGAACTTCTAGGCCTGTAAAAATGGGCCGGGCCTAATTCAGACGGGCTGTGCCGGGCCAGGAGTTTGAGTTTTTAAAACGGGCTGGGCTAATTTGTCGACGGGCCGAGCCGAGACTTAAAAAATTGATCTCTATTATGGATGCACGGTTCAAACTCTCTAATTTCATGCGAGCGAAGCCGCTACGGGCACTGCTAGTAAATATATATGACACTTGGCGTATTCGGACTCGAATCCACGCACGAATAAATGAGAGTGCAAACTTACAGACATGAAACTGAAAGATATTGAAAAAAACCCGCCATCTTTGAACGCCCATAAATCCATTTTTGGAATACGAATTTGAAAAATTCTATTCCCATCAGATGGTCCCATTCAGGGGTCGTCTTCTCATGTAAAGTGCAGCTACGTTTCGCCTGTAGCGTGGCTCAAAAAATAGTGCCGAATCCGGGCTACCAATTTTCTAGCGCTCATAACTCCGGAAGGCACGCGACCCTGCGATTCAAACTCGAGTTAGGGCTCATGCACCCCTATTTACCTTTTGCGTTTGGTGTTTCAAGGTCACGTGGTTCCGGAGATATTCCGTTGTCAAATCCGCAAGCGTTTATAGCCCAAAAGCGAAAGAGAAAGTGGTTGCACAGACTTTCGGTTGGCACCGAAAGTAGATCTCATTGACCCTCTTGTACCTGTAAAATCACAGCCTGCTGGCTAATACCGTTTCTCAGAAATCGCAATTTCCGTGATCGGATTCTTATCACTCCCGGCTCATATATCGGGTTCAACTATAGCGGACTCGCCCGCGCATCGCACTTGAAGTCCTTTACAAACAAGCCAAACACTTGAAGAAAAAACAGACCAATGTGCATTGCAATTGTTGTTTTTTAGTAAAAACAGATAAAAATAAATAAGCACTTAAACTAATTAAATTTGTAAAAAAAAACTCGAACCACCTCCAATTGAAGAACTTTATCACTACTTATATCGTCAGACCATGGTCGCCCTGCAGCG
>OZ022242.1:33958172-34015672 GCA_963978895.1 Erpobdella octoculata | reverse complement strand
ATTGCATATAGACCTCAAGCTTTAGGATTTTATAGAATAATATTGCAATTTCTCTGATCTGTGTGTCCAACTCTCTCCAACATCCAGATGATCGATGCAAATACGTTTAAAAGCTTGTATTATCTGACTCTATACGATCGAGAACTTGATACGATTTTCATGGATTAGGACACTTCCAAAAAATCATTGTTGTTTTTCTTCTAACACGTAATGTAAAAAATATTTAAACTATTTAACTGTATTAATCACCGCTGAAAACAACACTCAAAATAAAAACTTTTAAGAAAGAAATAACTATTTTGATTTAATTTAGAAGTTAAATTGATCCTCTTCCGTAAATATAATCCAAAGTTTCAATTAAGAATCCAATTAAATATTTATTTTTATAAATGGTTTTATTCCTAGGTGAAAAGCTATAAGCTTATGTCCTTGCGCACATATGTTTCAAAAGTAATAATATCATCTCAAAGAGGACTATATCTGAGATTTAATTACGACCAGCAAATAAATAGCTTTCTTTTAGACGTCATAATCCGGGATTGTATGCACTTCCTTGGACGTTATATCCCTTACTTCCGTTTGTACTAACCATACCAGCATGAGAAAGAATTGAAAGCAGACAAACTGACAAATATGATAAAGAAACTTTTTTTCTTTAAATAGGTGCTTAAAAATGCTTTAAGACACAACTGAGACAGGAAGCAAGCATACCGAAAAATAATAAACTAATGACAGTGGCATAGCTAGGTAAGGGCTAGGGGGGCTTAGCCCTCCCAAACAAAAATTGAGCACTACCAAAACTTGTTTAATATACAGTTTAAAAAACTCAGATTAAGTATTTATGAGTTTGACAAAGGTTAAATTTGAAAAAAATAAATGATGGAAGCTTAGAAATCAATCCAATATAAGCAGTGTAAACGAATCAGAGATTATATTAGAAATGGTTCTGAAATAATTATTTAATGAATGTCAAACAAAATTTAGCCTTTATTTCATAAAATAGTATGGCCGGGGGCTAGTAGGCCTATTATGACAAAAGTCCGCAATGAAAAAAATGAACAAAAAGAAATAATTTTGAAGATCATATTACGTTGTTATCATAATTATTATTATTTAGTTGTTTATTAAATAAATTGATTTTTTTTTCACAACCCTTCAGTACTAAAATCACTTCCTGGCTCCACTTCACTAATAGGACATAGTTTGTGAAAATTTGATCTGTTTACGACTTCTTAAAATTGTCTTTTATTTCAGTTCATTCTGCAGAATCATTATGTGTTTTATTTAATATTAGGCCTCTGAAGATGGCGCTACCCGAAACTGATTAATTTTGTTTATACTAGTTTATAGTCATTTACACCAGGTGTTTTAAAAGTAAGTTAACAGTATGTAGGAAATACCAAAATAATTCCTTCTACGGATCATAATTTGATACTGATTCTTTTTTTTCTAATTTAGGCTTGTGACTGGTTTGTATTACGCGGCCTTTGTCATTGCGCAATTTTCTCCCAGCATAACACATGTTATTATAGCAGGCCTTTTTCATTGCGGGCTGGGGCCAGGGTAGTCGCGGATCATTTAAAAGTGTTTTTCTTTCATTAATTTGTTTTCTAGAAAAACCTTATGATAAAAGGTTGGTAGCCATAAATAACTTTCAAAAATTTTAAAAACTTTGTTCATAAATATTTATTCTTTTTTTTAATTTCTAAACTGTATTGTCTGAATTTTGCTTCGTTTTCACAAATTTTCACACTTTTGTCTAAATTTTAAGGCATTTTTGCCAAAAAATTGGAGATGCCGCTTTCTCGATCTCCCGTCTCGTACGCTTATGATCAAGAGAACATCAAGTATGTAAACTTGCTTTTTGCTTTTAAGCTCACAGATTTTTTTATTATCTTGTTTTTTATAGTATTCAACTATTAGTAATTTACAACAAAAATTGTTTAATCTAATACTGATTTTTTGTGACCAATCGTTCATCAAAATATACTGACGGCTATAGCTTTTCTTCTCCTAAAGGTACTAGTCAATACAAGAAAACTAGAAAATAAAATAAATAAAAAATAAAATTAGGAACAAAAACAGAAACAGACAAAAAAATACAGAAAGAGACAAAAATACAAAAGAGTGAGAGGGACGAAACATGCAAATAGACAGTCAATCAGCAAAGCAGACATAAAAATCGGCAATTAGATAGACAAACGAAGCTCACCTATCAGCTTATGTCATGCAAACGTGAAAACGAAATAAAATGTCGTCAAAAACAGAAAATAAATTCTAAAAAAATTAAAAAAAAACATGTTTTTTCAACTGTTAACAGTATTGGCAAAAGTTTCATAAGATAAATAAGCTCTTCGCTTCTTTTTATCAACTCTGTCTATCTTACTGTGTATTGGTTAAATGAATAATTTGGTCGAAGTGTTATTGGTTATCCAATATTGTAACTAAAGATCAGTCTGTCTAGTCTATAGTTAACTGACCATTTTATATGGGATAGTGGCTAAGGAAAACTATTTGTAGTTGATGCAGTCTCCATTGATCAAAAGCTTGCTGTTGCGAGATGCATTCAAACTGCTCATGAGCAATTTTCAATTGCGTAAGTGAAACTGAGAAAGGAAAAAAGGAGTGTTTTGAAAACAGGGATGTGCTGTTCAAGTAGAAATGTGTTAAGTCCGTGATTGAGATTGGTCATAGTTTTTTCCCCCCAATAAGTGAAATCACTAGTGTATAGAGAGTAAGTTTTTTTGGCTGCTTTTTTGAAAGATCAAAAAGCCATGATTGAATTTAACATCTGGCACTCAAACCAGCATTCCGTGCAGAAGAGCCAGTAGTTGTAACCACCAGAGATATTCCGATGGAAGCATAAAACGATACTTCTAACAAAACTTTAGGTTTTTCCATTCGAACACTTATTTGTTTATGTTTCGTTATTTATCACTTTCTTCGCATCCGTCCATCATTCTGTGCGTTCATTCGTTTATTATTTTCGTCCATCCATCCATCCATTCGTTTGTTCGATCGTTCGTTCATTTGTGTTTCCCCTCCAAGAATTCGGTAATGTATGGAATCGATTGTAAGCGTTTGTATTTCTATGTTTGCTTTTATTTATGTCTCTATTTATGTGTTTGTCTGTGCCAAGATATATTTATTTGTTCCGGCATTCTAACCAAATATATAAGAATATGCCTGTTTATGTATGAATGTATGTATGTTTGTGTGTATGTATGTATGTATGTATGTATGTATGTATGTATGTATGTATGTATGTATGTATGTATGTATGTATGTATGTATGTATGTATGTATGTATGTTTGTATGTATGCATGCATGTATGTATGCATGTATGTATGTATGTATGCATATATATATATATATATGTATGTATGTATGTATGCATATATATATATATATATATATATATATATATATATATATATATATATATATATATATATAAATCCGATGGAACAAAAAATATGAAAGGCCGTAATAGAATTTAAAGCTGTAGATTACCGCCTTTAACTCTTGCGAGCCACTAAGGACTTATCATTTTTTATGGCGGCGTTGTTGCTTCGGGAGCGATTGATCTCGTCAGCGCGGTTTTGATTATAGTTCTGTTGATAATGATGATGATGATCTTCAGGAAGAAAATAATGTTCATGTTACAAAATCGTTCTGAAAGCAATTATGTTTGTTGTCGCCATGATAAAGTAGTCGGTAACATATGCTGAAATGGTTTATAATTTTATGAATTCATATCCATACATGATATATAAATATATACATAAATATAATGCATAAATACTTATCAAGTACATAAAATGGTTGTAGTTTTGTATTTTCAAGATGATCACAAAGAATTAGTGATGATGTACTTTTGTACGTTTAACGTTCGCAAAATGTTTGCAAAACTTGAGCCAAACAGTTATAATAAATAAATAATAACAAAATGGCGCGTACAAAATGTTTGCTATAAAATAAATATTTCAAACACAGCCGGTAGTTTTTGTTCAATTTCAAGAAATGTAAACAGAAATTTGCAAGAGAACTTTGCATAACTGTTGACACGGTTGTGTTCTTTATTTCAGACATTCCGAGAAATTCCGAAAACTTTCTTACCGACTGTTCTCACAATTTTCTAGTAACTGCCATTCTGCGTGCGTTCAATTTTTATGTATTAAATAACAATTTAAACAAACAAAAAACTGAAAATTGAATTGCTGAAAAGGGTAAAAAGAAATTTAATTACAAAGTTATCTCGTGATCAAAATTAAGTTATATATTCAGCTTTGAAAGACTCGCTCGGTTCGATTCCATCCTCTTCTAGAAGTTCAGCCACAGGAGATTAAATCCACTTTTAATTTTTTAATAATAATTAAAATCACACTTTTCATCTGTTATTATGCAAGCTTGTTACAAGAATATAAAAGGTATTCAATTTATAAATAACTAAACATTTTTAATAATTAAAATGTTGTTGAATTTATTATTAATAAATTTCGGTTTTTTAAATAAATATGTTACCTTTACAGTCCATGATACTTTCATACAACCAATTAAACATTATTTGATAATCTATGAATATTTCATCCAATTTCATCCAAATACTATAAATAGTTTATGAAATTCCCATCCAGCCAGCATATGGTATTATTTTGAGTTCCTATCTAATTATCATAAGATACCATATGAAGTTTCCATCTAAAATTATATGAGACTCTTATCTATCCATCCAACATATGATATGAGATTCCCAAATTTCCATCCATCCATCATAAATCACCATGTGAGATTCCCATGCTACCATATGAGATTCCCATGCTACCATATCAGATTCCCATGCTACCATATGTGATTCCCATCAATCCATCCATCAAAGGATACCATATGAGATTGCCATCCATCCACCAAAGGATACCATATGAGATTCCCACCCAACTATAAGGCAGCAAAACAGCACCAAAGTGAAAGATTTTCCTGCCAGAAATAGAAATCATAACGAAATGGTTCTTAAATGGTCCCACAGACGATATTATGACGTATTCGATTTCTCTTGTTCACAGCTTTTAGTAGTTTCTTCTCTTCTTCTTACACGATAACGCTATCGCAACATTCGCTACAACTACTTCGATTCGAACTAGAATTCCACTACAACTATCTTTAATACAACTACAACCTTCCTTCCACCACGACTATCTTTAATACAATTACAACTTCATTCAACTACAACAATCTTTAACACAACTACATCTTCATTCCAGTACAACGACTATTAAAACAGTAACTACAGCTTCTGTTGCTACCAGAGGCCTAGCTAGGGTCTTCTGCGCCCGGGGACAAAACACAAAATCTGCACCTCCTACATAACCTCTCTTGCTTCTTGCTCCCAAGAAAACCTGATGACCGGGGGGAGTCGGAGCCACTTTTCACTCTATACAGCAAAATAATAATTAAAAAAAATGTTTTTTTCGCTCATTGAGAATGCGCCCCCAGCCCTGCAACCGGGCACTTGTCCTCAACTGCCCCCCTTCCTACGCCCCTCGTAACTACCGAAACAACAGCAGTTTTCATAACTACAGCAACGACACCTGCCAGCTGATACCAGCAACAACACTACACCAGTAACGGCGACGTCAGCAACACTGGCCATAACACCGGCAACAACAACAACGCAGATAACAACAACACGGTGGGTTGAAGCGGGCCGATCTTCATTATGCCAAACCATTGTAAATCTCACGCTTCATTTGCCTCTATTATTCCCACGCTCCGAGAAAAGAAAAAATATTTTTAATACTTCTTTTTTAATTCTTTTTCTCCTTCTTTTCGTCTCTTCCTCAATTTTACTTCTTTTCTTTATTTCAGTTTAATCATCAACTCTTTCTATGTTGTTGTTCATTCTTTTTTCATTATTATTGCTGTTGTTGAAGCTTTTGTTGTCGTATTTTTCAATTGTTGAGGTTGTTTATACGTTTTTATTCTTTTCCTGGAATTTCATAAATCTCGCAAGTCTGTCGATGGTTTTAGTAGCCCCTGCAATCACTCTATTCTTTACAACTTTATCTTTTCTTTTTCCTCCATCTTACTTTCCCTACTTTCTTTCTCTCTCTTTTATTCCCATTTTTCTATCTCTTTTTCTTTTTTTTTGTCTCCATTTCTCTTTTTTCTCGCTGTGTTTTTAATTTTGAAAATTTCTTGTTTTCTAATTTTATTTTCCAGCTTGTTGTGTTTATATTATTAATTCCCAATTCATTTCCACTTGTCTTTCACGCTTCACCTTCCACTCTTCCACTTTCTCAGAACCTTTCCACTTCAACACATTTCCACGCCATATATGCCACCTCGCTTTTGCTCATTTCCAAAAAATGAACACCAAAATAAAATTCTTCAAAGAAAGCGAAAGCTTAAGAAAATATAAAAATTTCATAAAACGTGCTGTTTTGCTTCGGAATTTAAAATAGAAATAGAACATTCAGATAAAATATATTCGTTTAAATAGCTATATAACTAAGAAACAAGACTTCAAGAAAAAGTGTTAAGAGTGAGCCAAGTATTTATGTAGTATTAATATAATACGAAATCTTTTAATCTGTGTTCGAAGTATTCAGAGAATAATATCAAAGCAGATAAAGAAAATAAAGAGAAAAAGAGAAAGAGATAGAGAGAGAGAGAAAGAGAGATAGAGAGGGAGAAAAAAGAGAAATAGAAAAAAAGAAAGAAAGAATGGAGAGAAATAGATAAAAAAGACAAGTAGAGAGAGAGGCAGAGATGGCTAACACCAAAACCAAATAAAAATTTCTATTTGTTTTCTCCTTCATTTCTTGCCTAGCTGCTTGGCACAGTCTCACAATTGCAATTGGCTCGCTCCCCTTAACAGTAGTAAATCAAGGCCCGTCTTATTGTGGCGCGTCTTTTTAGCATTAGAGGAAGCCGCGCCACTAAAAAGCCCGCTATTCAGCGGCGTACGTGCGGGTCGCCATGGATACAGGGATGGCAGAGACGGACGACGCACCTCCTTGCATTTAAAAGTGCACTCCATCTTTAAGAACGTTCCATGTTTGTTCCATGTGTCTGTCTGTTTGTCTGTCTGTTTGTCTGTCTGTCTGTTTGTCTGTTTGTATATGAAGAGAATTAATTTTCATCGACAAGCTTTTGTGAGAGAAGATACGAAAACGATGCTATTGATGCGTCACTACAGAGACCTTGATGTCGTCATCATCGTTTTCATCCTCGTCATTGTTATTGTCAGTTTTATTATCATCCTCATCAACGTCCTCATCATTTTCATCAACGTCATCATCATCATCATAATCATCATTACCATCATCATAATCATCACCACTACGACCAACTTCACAACCAGCCCCTTATCATTATCATCATCATCATCATCCTCACCATAATCATCTTCGTCACCATAATCATCACCATTATCATCAACATATACATCCTCATCACCATCACCCTTATAATTATCATCATCCTCGTCGTCGTTGTCATTATCATCATCACCATCATTATCATCAACAACAACAACATCATCACCATCATCATCATCATCATCATCATCACCATCACCATCATCATCATCATCATCATCATCATCATCATCATCATCATCATCATCATCATCATCATCATCATCATCATAATCATCATCATCATCATCTTCACTCTCTTCGTCGTCAGACTTTCGACGTTTACGAACGTGACGATCTGCCCAATCATCTTGAAAACATAAGAACTACATGGGACATTGGCTCAAATAATGTCTTTATTGTTTTGATGCTAGTCAAAATGGTAGCAATTATACTATCGGTGATGATGATGATAATGGTCATAAAAGAAATAAAAAAGTAATAAAGGATATGTTGTTGTACTGTTTGTTCGGCAATGATCTGATTAGTTGAAAGAAATTATGGTGAACAACGTTGATAAAAATAATATAATATGTAAGTAGCAAAAATGACAGGTTTGTTTTTAGTGATGATGAAAAATAAAATTAAAAAACAAAGAAATTAATACATAAAATCTGATTCAGTTGCAATTATTTCAAATTGTGCATTAGTGGCGAATAGCAAAGTGAATTCATTTGGAAAAGTAAAAAAGTAATTGGGCCGTGGACAATATTTGTCTTGTGACGCCATCGCGACATTGCAGAATCGAAACTTTTGAAATCTTATTCCACAAACTGTCCGTTCTTATCTCAACCTGGTGGAAAACAAATTTTAAATTAAAAGTAAAAAAATAAAGTGAAAACATGTTGAAAAGTGTCAGCGCAAGCAGGAAGGAAAAGACAAAAATTACTTAAATTAGGATTATAAATATTTACAGAGTCTTGATTTATTAGTTTTTTTTGTGTATGTTTTTCAGATGATTTTCCTTTTATAAACAAATTTTAATTTTCAAATTCTGCTGATCACAGTGCGGTTTAACTAAAACATGAAGGTTTGTCAAGTATTTTTCTAAAAACATTAATAATTGTTTTGAGATTATAGAGCATAATCGATTTGTCTAGATTTGCCAAGTTCTATCAACAAAACAGTATTAATTAGTTTTATAACTTCAAATAAAAAGTTATATTCTAATGAATGAGATGTGAACATTTCATATGAAAAATAATAAAAAATAATAAGAAATAAAACCTGTAATTTAATTCTACCACGGCAAAAGAAGAAAAAGAAGAAGAAAGAGCTGTAAGGGATTAAGATGAGCACATCTCCTTGCTTGTCAGCCCCATGCAATGCAATTCTCCCAAGCAGCATTCCTTACGTGCTCAGTTCTACCAACTCGCCACAATAATTACTTCTGGTCTACTTCCTTTTATTTTTACTATTTTTTTTATTATTATTATTATTATTAAATTTATTTTTATTAAGGTTGTTGTTATTATTGTTATTGTTTTCAATACTCGTACTAGTCTAATTCTCATTGTTATTCATGTTGATAATATCATTATTATAATTTTAATTATTCCAATTATAATTGTTAAATTTTAAATTATTGTAAATTATAAAGTATGTAGAAAGCTGGCGAACATGAATGACACATAAGCTTCTAAAAAAAACTCAGCAGCTATAAAAATAGACCAACAAACACACTTTTAATAACACACATACACAGAAATACACACATACACAGACCTACACATTTACACACACACACACACACACACACATACACAGACATACACACAATTGCATTGACTTCTCTTGACATCGCCGGTCAGAGATTTCATGATAAGTTTTTAATAGATCTGACGTCATCTCTCAAAACGACCACGTGACATAGTCGTTTGGTGTCAGTAGAAATGATGAAAATAAGGCGTATAAATATAATTCTCGCGTATTAATATATTTTGTGCGTATAAATATAATTATTGCATATACATTAAATTATTACATTTGAATATAATTATTGCCTATAAATATAATTATTACATATAAATATAATTATTACATTCAAATATAATTATTGCATATAAATATAATTATTAGATTCAAATATAGTTATTGTATATAAATATAATTATTGCATATACATATAATAATGGTAGATAAATAATTATTTTATACAATTATATTTTTGGATAGAAATAAAACTCTTATGTTTAAATATAGTTATTGCATATAAATATATTTATTTTATATAAACACAGTGTTTACAAAAAGTTATAATTCTTAAAACGAATTAAAAAATTTTATATAAAATATCTGCTCGCAACGCTAACATTTTTGCATATAGCTCTAATTTTTATACATATGAAGCTACCGCTTACAACTTTAATGCAACAGTCTTATATATGGGAAATATTATCCCCTTACAAGTTTTCCTGTTGCGGGACAAAAATAACTCTTCGGTATCCATGACTACCACTATTGAGTTCTTCTCAATCATGTCGAGAGAATTAACAGGTATCACGTCACCTCGTCGTTTGTCACGTGTTTCTGCCTTTCTGTGGTCGTTTAAGTTTGTGTGTGTTTGTGTTTGTGTGTGTGTGTTTGTGTGTGTGTGTTTGTGTGTGTGTGTTTGTGTTGTGAGTGTGTGTGTGTGTGTGTTTGTGTGTGTGTGTGTTTGTGTGTGTGTGTGTGTGCGTGGGTTCGTGTGTGTTTGTGCTGTGTCGTTGCGTGGATGTGTGGATGTGCGAGTTTTTTCGGTGTCAGGTTTATGAACATGTGTGCGTGTGTTAGTCTGATTGGAAAAGGCATGTGCGGCGGCCTATGCAGTTTTAAACGAGAAAAAGAAGAAATAAAAATATAATTAAAAGAACAAAGTTAAAATAAACCCAAAGTCTAGAATTGACAAATTTTAATCACACACATCTACACTTACATGCATGCAGACATACACACATACACGCACATAGTTAAAATCACATACGATTACCATAAAGATAATAGTCATATTAAAAATCACAGCTAATCAAAAAGCGAGAAACGAATATTTTTATGAAATACAGACATACAACATGCCAGTTGAAGCAATCTGCTCGCCCAAGCACACCAACAAGGACACATACACACAGACACACAGACACACGGACATACATCAGCAGACAAGAACACACTCTCGTTGCCACCCAGGTAATAAGTCTTGCAGAAATTGTTCCATTTGCAACTATAAAACACAACATGACCGCGACGACGCATGCATAAATATATACAACTTCCTTTTTCTCTCTCCGTGCTTCCATCTTCTTTCTCAGCCGCTGTTGCTCTTGACGCCGCTGTTACAGCTACAACGACGACTGCAAACTATTCCAAGAGAATTGCAGCCATGTTGACGGCACCAAACGCAACTTCGTTTTTGACAGAACAGTTGAGATTGTTTCAGCACCTACATGCGGCCATCATTGATATAATCTAATCGCAACTGATTGAACAAAGCAAAACTTGAAACATCGATTAATGGAAAACTGAAAAAAATCAAAATAGAAGTATTTAAAAAATAAATTCAACAAAGATTTTATTTAAAAAAGTACAGAGACGGCGAGTTTAAGTGAGAAAGAAACTAGAGAAAGTTTAAAAAATTAGACTTATGAGACAGGTGCAAAATTTAGAAAAGCAACTCCAATATAAACAGAAAATATATTAAACTATGGCTCTGAGCAAGTTATTATAGACTGTAATGCACAATACGACAAAGAACATAATGCATACATACTTACACATATAAAGATAATAAGGAAAATGAGAATAACATGAGAAAAGGTAACATTATAATACTGCTTAAAACTATAACTCCATCCTGGGGGAATATTTGAAGATAAAAATCTAAGCTTCGGAGAACACATTCAAGATTTGTGTGAGCAGGCCAAGCTTGGAAGGGCAGCAACCGGCAACTTCTTCAATCCCTCTCGCTCTCCTTTAACACCTCCGTTCCCCGTCCGGCCATCCTCCGATCAGTCCCATGCCCCATCCATCATACTCTCCTCTTTATTTTCGCCGCCAGCAACCGATACTTGTCAACGACCTGTGTTTCTCATTGTTACCATGACAAATTGTGGGTGTCCTCGCTGGGCCTGGGTTTCGCGCTTTTTCTCGCTTTTTTATGATGAATAATTTAAAATAGCACTTTCTTGCAAGGGTGTAAGAAAACGAAAAAAAAGTTGTGTTTTAATTTAAAAATATCTTCGCACAAAAATGGCTCTTGTTTTTTTAAACAATTTCTTTAAAAAAAAATTAAAAAATTGAAATTATTTTTAATAACTACTTATAAATAATATTACAACAAAAGAATTGTTATAATTATTGTAATATTTAATAATTATAGTAACAATTATAATTGAAAATAAAATTTTAAATATAATTAAAATTCTAAACATGAACACACATAAATTATTATATTACTGATTCTGAGAGAATGAGAAATAATTTGCAATTCCAGGTTTCTTAGGTTTGTGTTGTTTGTGTTTCTTATCTGTCGTCGTATTTCATAATTTCTTTAAGTCATACATTACACTCTCTCTCTCTTACTCTATCTCTCTCTCTCTTTTTCTATCTATCGATCCGTTCGTCCATCCATCCATCCATCTATCTATATTTCTATCTCTCTTTATCCCTATATATATATATATATACACATATATATATATATCTACATATATATATATAATATAAATATATATATCCATCCATCCATCTATCTATATTTCTATCTCTCTCTCCCTATATATATACATATATATATATATACATATATAAATATATATATACATATATATATATATATATATATATATATATATATATATATATATATATATATATATATATATATATATATATATATATATATATATATATATATATATATGTATATATATATATATATTCCTTTTTTTCATTTTCTACCTTCTATTTTTCCTCTCCCTTTCGCTTTTCTTCTCACTTGTCTATTTCTAACTCCCTCTTGTCTTTATTTATGTCTTTCAACTTTTTTATATTCACCTCTTGCCTACACACACACACATTTATACATACATACACACAATAATACTTTTACTTGCGCATAATCTGTAATATTATGTCTGTAGAGATTTATTATACAAACGGCTTCGGTAAAACAATTAAATTTTATTAAATCAGAAAATAACAACATTAATAAGAATTATTATTAATACGTAGTTATTATAATTAACATACAATAAATAGAGTTATTGTAACGACGATATTAACCAATGCAGGCCAACCCTATTGTGGCGGCACATGGGTTTATAATTTGTTAATTGAGAATTCGTGATTGTATTTCATGCCAGGGTGTTATATTTTTAATTCATTTCCTTTTTTTATTTTTCCTTCATTTGCAATCGAGTCATTATTTCGTGACGAGTTGTCCGTCCAGAAGATCAGACAGCAGATGTCGTGTCAATGTCGCCCAGTCTGTCGTCTTCTGCTTAAATGAACGAAAAAAAGAGAAAAAAAGAAGAACTCAGAAAAATCAAGAAGTCATAATTACACGTCTGTTATTCATAATTTGTTTCATAACAACTTAAATTATCATGTTAAAGAAATTTACAACTTAAATTATTATTTTAAACAAATTTACAACTTAAATTAATATTTTAAATAAATTTACAACTTAAATTATTATTTTAAATAAATTTACAACTTAAATTATTATTTTAAAAAACGTTTGAGCATTTTTGGTAAAAAAAACAAAAATTCTTTTCCTTGCATTTTGCGTTTATTTTAATTTGTTGCAACTCAGTTTGAACGGCCTAAAAACTTGAAAAAATCGTACATCACTTAGAGCTAATCGGAAAAATTAATAAATTATATTAAACTAGAAAAGTTATTTATTTTAGGCTTTTTTCTCGTTTTTGACTATAAAACACAGAATAATAAACTAATTTTTCAATTGTGTAAAATTTTCTCCCTAAGTTCATCAGTCAATATTGTTCTTATGAAGTTAAAGTTTTCAGCTCTACGAAAATATGTACTGCCTACAATATTATAAAACTCTATGTTTTAGTATTATTTCATTTTATTTCATAAATATTTGAATAAATAACATATTTGAATTGTTAGTTTGTTATTTTATTTATTAAGAAATTTTAAAAACAAGTAAAGGAAAAAACGAGTTTTTCAGCACAAACTTCAATTTCAAATTCACTCAATTTAGAAATACGAAAAATGCTCAAATTAAGTCTGTTTTTTTTTAATTGAATCATGTATTGTCATCCAATAGAAAGTTATGCTGAAAATTTCAGCCTCCTAGCTAGTCAAAAAGCTGGTTAAGGTTTACTTGCAAAGTTTGCGCACAGAAAAAGACACACAAACACAAACAGAGATTGTAACCTAAATAAAAGTTTATAATAAAACAAATGTTTATAAAAATTTTGATGAAAAAACAACATTTCTTATGTTTTTATTATTTTTTGTTAAAACAAATTGACAAATGAAATAACTCGCATTCAAATAATGCATCTAAGTATACTTAAACAGTTTATTAACAATAAATTTAGAAGGAAATAAATAAAAAAGACAACATTTATTGAACATAATATGTGAATAAACAAAAATAATTCAAAAAGTTAATGAAATAAAAATACTTATCACATAAGATAATTAATTGCAAATGATCTAAAAGATATAAAAACCTATTTGTCAATTTTTGACATTAAGAGTCACTTGATAAAGACAAGTTCAATAATTAATTTAAATTTCATCTCGAGTTTTTAATTCTTAATTTATTTTTTATTTTGCGTTTTTAGGTATTGATTATAATTGATTTTGAGATTTCATGGATAATTTATGTTTAATCTTGAATTTTTAATAGTCGACACATATTATCGCTCAACGTTTTCATTGTTTACAAACCACAGAACAAATATCAACAAATTTGAAATAGCCAAAAAAGAAACAAAATGATATTATTTGAATCTAAAGAACATTTTTATTTTAAAAAATATTTGAAAGAATTTTTTATAAAACAAAAATATTTTTTAATACTAATCATTTTTAATCAATTAAATTATTATCAAATGTTTTTTTTTATTAATCTTATTTTGCATGATTTTGTTTGTTTGTTCGACTATTTTTATTGTTTATTATTTCTGCTGCATAAGCACACGTATTTTAATGATGTTATGTAATTTTCTTGCATTTTTTACTTGTTATTTTTTCACTTTCTTGATATTTCTCATTTCAAACTTTTTTTTAATTTTATTTGTATATCCAACAAATTTCTAAAAATTTATTCCATACATACATCACATACATTATCACAAATATCATCAAACACAACCTCTCATACATACACACATCATCAGTATCACACACATCATCACATACATCTAAAGACGTCATGAAGCCTCGAACTTCTAGCCGATTTTCTCGTCGCTAATGCTTCTAGCTCAGAGCATTCTAAAGAATTTTTTCTGCTTCAAATATTTCTTTTTTAACCATCAGTGGTCTTGAAGTTCCACAAACGTATCGCCAATTAAACCACGCTCAGTTGCATCATTATCACGGTCACAATATCATTATCATCATCACATCATCATCACCACCACCACCACCACAAATTTCACTCCCAATATATCTGACATTATACCCATTAATACATTTAAAGTAATATACAAATCTCTATCTTGAACTTGTCACTTCGCATTTATGGTATTTATTTTGCCTAAAAACTAAGAATAAAATGATTTCTTAAAAATTACTATGGAGTTTAATTATCATCGTCATCATCATCATCATCATCAGCTACTCTCTAAAAAATATCAACAGACAGTTTCTGTATAAAAAGAACAAGTAAAAGAGAGATTCCACTAAAAACTGCACGTCAGATGCCGACAATTCAAATCCTGTGGGTGAAATCCGTCTGACACAAGTCTCCAGGGAGAAGGACTGACTGATGAATAATTCAAGATGGCAGTTTGTGTGAAAATAAAAAAAAAGAAAACTACAATTAGAAATTAGAATGCGTTTTTCTTAGAATCGCAAAAAAAGTTCAGTCACCTTTTTTTTAAAATAGCTTTTTTTTAAATTTTTCTCTTTCATTTATTTTTCCCTTTCATTTTTATGCATTGGAAGTCTTAGTGAGGTGTTAGTGACACGGTGGTCACTGTTTGGCCGAATGAAGCATTGTACAAGTACTTTGGTACATGCACATGAAGTGCAACATCGATTTAAATACTCAGAATGTTTTCATAATTATCATTCAGATCATTCTACGCCTTCAAAATCATAATTATCACAATCATTATCCTCACTGCTCCGGCCGTTAAAGTATCATTAGCATCATTATCATCATCAGCATCATCGTCATCAACGTCATCATATAATATAACTTTCGTATACTTTATAGAATCTTGAATTGAATGATCATCAGAATTAAAAAAATTAACAGCGTAACCATCATCATCACCGTCAATATCATCATCATCATCATCACCTTCATCATCATCATCATCATCACTATCAAGAACAACGCCTAATACAATATAGGAAGACTAGCATCAAAGCGAGTAATAGAAAAGTATCAGCCTCATTTTTATTGGGAGTCAACCACGTCAACCCCGACATCTTCCTGGATGAGACTAAACGAGTTTAAGAAGAGAAAAAACGCTTTTGTTTCTTTGTTTTTCTTCTTAAGCACACAAAACTATTTATTTTTTCTGAATTTTTTTCCAGTTTGCGCTGTCAGACGTCGAGAAGAAGAAAGGGAATATATTATTAATATCGACACCCTCGGTTATCCGGCGTGTGTCACGTGACGGTGGCTGCACCCTACCCCCCACCTTTTCCCACCCGCAATAAATCAAAGATGAGAAAACGACATGTAGCAGATTCGGTTCATTATCTCGTTTCATTTTTGTGCCTCTTTACTTTTTCTATCGCTTACATCATCATCATCAGCACCGTCATCATCATCATCATCATCATCATCATCAACACCACCACCATCAATGCCAACATTGTCATGTTCATCTCTCAAACCAACCTGGTAATTTTGACCCAATAATTGGCTGATTAAAATGTGGTCTTGAAAAGGTTATGAATGGAAATAAACATGATGGGTATCATTTTAGTTATGCAATCCAACTTCTCTCCCTGGCCTCCCAAAAATATCACAACTTTTTTTTTAACATTTTAAGTTTTCAAATAAACGAATAAGGCCGTTTAAATTTTGTATTTCTTTAGTAATAATATTATTTTCAAATTTAAAGTAAAAATGTTATAATATAACTTATTGTTGATTAAATCTGGGTTGTTGAATAAATGTGCATTGGTGTTGAAACGTGTATTGTTCATTAATTGTGCATTGTCAAGTAAATGTACATTGTTGATTAAATGTCAATTGATGATTGAATTGCAGTTGATAATTGAATGTGGATTGATGATTAAATGTGGATTAATCATTGAATTTAATTAATGATTGAATGTGAATTGATAGTTAAATGTGCATTTGTGATTAAATGTTGCTTAAAAACTGTGCTTTAAGTAAAAATTAAAAAAAAAATAATAAAAATCTGAAAATAATAGTTTAGAATAAATATAATTAAAATTATATTTTAAAACTATTTTCTTAAGACTGAAAAAATTCACCATAAAACTTTAATCGAATAATACAATAATGGTGTTTTTTTTTCATTTTTTAAGCACTTAAATGATTATAACTGCTTTGAAATTATAAATATCTTAAGTGGTTTTTTCACTTTGAACTTCAAACGACATTTTTAATCGTAGAAACTTCCAGAAGCCAGTAATTTAATAATTTCTTTATTTACCAAATAAGTAAGTAACTATGTAAGTAAGTAAGTAAGTAAGTAAGTAAGTAAGTAAGTAAGTAAATAAGTAAGTAAGTAAGTAAGTAAGTAAGTAAGTAAGTAAGTAAGTAAGTAAATAAGTAAGTAAGTAAGTAAGTAAATAAGTATGTAAATAAGTGAATTAGTAAGGTAGGTGGTAATTAAGTAAATAAGTGACAAAATAAGTAAGTTAAGAAGTAATTAATAAAGTAAGTAAGTAAGTAAGTAAGTAAAAAGTAAGTAATTAAGTAATTAAATAAGGAAGTTAGTAAGTAAGTCAAAAAGTAAGTAATGCTTTATTTAAAAAAAACTAAAACAGCTGTTTAAGTAACATTTTTTTAAGTTTTCTTTCTCTGTACGGAAATCTTGCAAGTAAAATTTAACTAGCTTTTTGACTAGCTAGGAAGCTGAAACTTTGAGCATAGCTTTATGACATTACATAATTCATTTAAAAAAAATTAATTTAATCATCTTTTGTATTTTTAAATCGAGTGTATTTGAAATTAAAGTTTGTGTTAAAAAATTCGTTTTTTCTTTTACTTGTTTGATGAACTAAACTTATAAACCAATCTGTGCAGGTAAGAATGTTGGTATTTTGTGTGGAAAAAATAGTTTAATTCAAACAAATAGAACACAAAATTAAAAAGTTGTATTAAATAAATTAAATTGGTTCAAATGTTTATTTCACTGAAATGAAGATCAGTATTTGAGCAGCTCATTAATTCTAATCAAAAATAAATCGAAAAAGAATTGAGTTTCCGTAATGTTTTAAAATCACATCTGCAGTATACCACTTGTTGTTGTTGATGATGATGATGATGATGATGATGATGATGATGATGATGATGATGATGATGATGATGATGATGATGATGATGATGATGATGATGATGATGATGATGATGATGATGATGATGATGATGATGATGATGATGATGATGATGATGATGATGATGATGATGATGATGATGATGATGATGATGATGATGATGATGACGATGACGATGACGATGACGATGACGATGACGATGACGATGACGATGACGATGACGATGACGATGACGATGACGATGACGATGACGATGACGATGATGATGACGACGATGATGACAATGATATTGGTAGTGGTGGTGATGATAATGACGCTGATGATGATTATGATTGCAACAAATGACGTGGAATATTCCCAGCCGTTTTCCTCCTCGACAAATATCACGCTAGTAAGCAATTTCAGAATTGTGTATTAAAACTTACGATCTCTTTTTCTTAGCGGAGTCTCCCAGCGGAGTCTCAGGTGCAGCTGGAAATAGAGAATTAAACAAAGAGAAAATTATAGAATGAGAAGGAAAAATTGTAAAATAAAAGAATAAAAAAACGAGGATGAAAGAGAAAGTGTGAGAGAGAAAGAGAAAGAGAGAAAATGAAAGATGGCAACAAGTGAAATGTCTCCTCATAGGACACGACGGTTTGATTTTATTCATACTGAATAATTAATAGAAAGGACATTTAAGATTGTTGAGTTATAAAGTAGTGTCTCAGGACTTGAAGATGGCTGAGCGTAAAATTTCTACACGAACATGACATTAGGTTGACGTTGACAATGAATAATGGCCGTTATTATGCACGTCATTTCCACTTCTACTTTCCTGGGAAGAGCAAAATGTGAATTTCAATGACATTTCCTAATAGCTCATTAACTTTTTTTTCCAGCGTTGGCACTCGAGACTTGTAGCATCTGTTGAGCGATTCTCTTTCTTTTATTTCTCCCTAAAAATTCCGCTCCGCTCCACCCCCCGTGAAGAAAGCATACTGGAATGAACCTCTCTCTACCGCTAGGTATCGTTGCCAACAATTGCCATCATAAAGAAACCAATAATCATAATAATCCTTCCAATATAATCATACGATTGTTCGTTCTTCTTTTTTTATGGTTCAATCTCTCCCGTGTTATTTTTCCCTCACTTTTCGTCTCTCTCTCTCTCCCTCCCTCTCTTTCTCTCTCTTTTTTTCTCTCTCTCTCTGTCTCTCACTTTTTTACTCATTCTCTTGCTCCCTCTTACTTTGTAATTTGTTTCCACCATATTCTACTCTTTCTGGTTTTTTTTTATAACTTTGCTCCCCGATGCTTATATTATTTACAATTTTTTCAACAACAACAAAAAACTTCTTAATATATGTAAATATATATCGACATAATATATCCATTTATTTATTATTTCTTATTTACTCATAAACCAAAACGGTTTTTAATCACCTATCTTATCCTCTCAATATCTCAATATCTCAATATCTCCAATAATTTCCTACTTTTTGTTTTGATTTCTTCCAAGACGTCGTTCTATTTGTTTGTTTGTTTGTTTGTTTGTCTGTCTGTCTGCCGCGTAATAATTCTGGTTTTATATTTCCCATTTAATTTTTATTATTGATTTTGCATTTATTTGCATTTATTTATTTTACTTTTTATATCAAATATCCTTCGTTTTTTAAGAAAAAAAAACGTGGAATGCGCATAATAATTTCAACGAAATAAAAATATTCAAGAAGCGTTTTAAAATTTTGTTTTTTTACCGTTCAAATTTTTATTATAATATCATTATCATAATACCTCATCATGTTTATAATATTATTATCATAATTTCATGTCATCATTATAATATCGTATCATCATTATAATATCATTATCATAATATCGTATCATCATTATAATATCATTATCATAATATTGTATCATCATTATAATATCATTATCATAATTCTCATTCTCAACATCTATAACATCGGCAACAATATCTTTTGTGTGCAAAATGGCAACACTGCTTAATATCAGATCTACGCCATCAACATAAGCAGCTACATCAATGTAAACAACTACACCATCAACATTAACAACTACAATATCAACAACACTATCAACATTAACAACTACACCATCAACATTAACAACTGCAACATTATCATTAACAACTACACAAATAGCATTATTAAATACAACATCAATATTAACAACTCCACCATCAACATTAACAACTACCCCAACAACAATAACAAATTTACCATCAACATTAACAACTACACTATCAACATTAACAACTACACCATCAACATTAACAACTACCCCATCAAAAATAACAACTCTACCATCAACATTAACAATTACACTATCAACATTAACAACTACACCATCAACATTAACAACTACCCCAATAACATTATTAACTACAACATTAACATTAAAAACTGCACCATCAACACTAACAACTACACCGACTACACTATCAACATTAACAACTACACCATCAGCAACTACATCCACAACAACAAAATTATCTATGAACAAAAAACAACAACATTTTTTAGCATTCCTTTTCATCTCAACGACCAGAGAACGTCGCTCTTATTAATATTGTTGCTGCTGTTGTTCTGTGCTCGCCACGCTCACGTGATCGCGGGAGGGGAGGTTAGTGAAAGATGGTTGGGGAATTGGAGAGGAATGGTGGGAGTTAGGTTGAGTAGAAACGGCTGGGGGGTTAGGTAGGAATGGTGGGAATAGGTTAGGAGAAATGTGGGGGAGGAGGCTGGGGAGTGCTGGAGAATCCTGGGAGAGGTCGACTGAAACTAGAGCTGGCAAAAAAGAATATTAGACAAGAACAACGCTTAAAAAAATCACAAAGTACTACAGTAAAATATCTCAAGGAAAACGATTGATGGAAAGAGGAGGAAAGAATAAAAATGACAGAAAGAAAAGTACGGAATAGAAGGAATGCAGTAAAACGTCGGCTAAGAAATATGCGTGTCTCGACAGGCTGACAGTTTCGATTCCTCGTTTTGATCAGTTTTTGCTTGGCTTATTGCAATTCCATTCCAGTTGTGGATAGATATTAAGATCTTTTTTTTTTTTAAATATTTGTTGTTGTTTTTATATTAATGGAAGTAAAATGCTCAAATTGATATCATTCAGTGCAATGTTATTAGTGAAGATTATTTGATGAAATGTCTTTCTCATGTCATAATTTATAAAAAATTGAAAATTATTGCAGTAAAATGTAGCTTACTGGTGCTTGTAATGAAGCAAAAGTAGAAGTAAAATAACTACGCAAAAAAGAAAAAAAAGAGAAAGAAAAAAAGACTAAAAAATAAAGTAAAAAAAGAGAGAAAGAGAGGAAGAAAGAAAAAGTGAAAAAGAAGAACAGAAAAAGAGAGAAAGTAGATAGACAGTCATACAACTATACACCTAAGCAGATATCATAGGTAGCAATAACTTTTAACTGCTAGCAAGTTAAGTGAGTTAAACGTGTCCGAGTCGGATGATGGCTGGCACTAAAACACCTCCCAATCTCCGCCTTATCTCTTTTTTCCTATCTATCTCTTACCCCACTCTACCAATCTTCTTTCTTTTTTTCTTCCTCTCTCTCCATCTATCTTTCTTTTTTCCTCTTTTTCATTCTCTTTCTCTCTCTTTATTTTATTATATTTTCTTCACTTTAACTTTTTTTTTTATTATCTCTTTCGCTCTCTCAAACCGATCACACGCCAGAGATGAAAAGATGGAATAAATGACTAAGCGACAGCAGGTTTCCGCGAGAGAAATTGCTGCACGGTCAGCATGTTGTCCGGGCCTTATGGAGGTGTCCGCCATTATGGAAGTGTCCGTTTTGACTCGCGGACGTTAAGAAAGTGGGTCTCCTTTGGTTTTGTTTCAGCGGCGTGTCTTTGATTTAGCTTTGATGTTCTCCTCGGCGCTGCTTTTATCTAGTCGGAAGAACTTGAAGTTTCGATTTTAATTGAAATGCGCGGTTTGAAAGAGTCGTTGTATAACAATCTCCGGTTACGATTACTCGCTTGAATTTCTACAGTTGAATAAATAACCGATTAAAACTTTTAATTTAATTTTAAATAAAATAAGTAGAATTACATTTTAAAAATGGCATAATATTTGTATTTAAAGCAATTTAAAATTTTTTATGTTCGTTTTGCTTCGTGTATATTTTAAATATAAAATATATATACATTTAAATATTATATACGTTTATATATATCACACGGGCAACAACTCGGATCGCTTTTACTCATTTTTCAAACTAGTTTTCTGATTTTTTTCTAATTTCATCTCTGACCTATAACAATTCATCCGTTCCTATAACAATCCTGTAAACGTAGAGGAATATGCTTTCTAGCGATTCGTAACGTTAAAGTCGAAGTTATTTATATCACAATATTTCTCGAATTTATTTTAACTTAATTATTCTACCTTGAAAAATAAATCTTTTAACTGGACTCAAATAAAACTGAATTCTCTCACTTTGTAGAATTTCGCACGGTTCTAACAAATCTTTTGTAAATTCCAATTTCTCTCTGCAGCACGTCTCTTTAAACTTTTATTTTTCTTCTCGAACACTCAACTTTATAACACACTGTCTAGTTTCTCAAAATTCATGCACAAAATAATATTTACATTCTTACCAATCAAAATCAGGAAAAAGATATATATATATATATATATATATATATATATATATATAATTTCTAGATAAAAAAATTAGTAAATACGCACACACATACACACATACATATATATAAAAACATATATATATATACATATATATATATATATATATACATATACATATACATATATATATGACTTATTGTTACGAAATATCCAATCCTAATAAAATGCACACATAATAAAATAAAATAAACAAATACTATGAAAAATACGTAAGATGAATTATCTTCATCTTACATATCCCCCCTCTTCGAAAAAAGAAACGCGTCAGTGTTTCTTGATTACATCGTCACTCTCTTTACGACTAAGAAAGTCAGCACCGATGTTCTCCTTGCCTTTGAAATAGTTTCCTTTCAACTTATTCTCAATCTCTATCTCTCTGCGTGCTGTGTCAACAGGGCGGGCATCTCCGAAGATTGCCGAATTCAACTTTCCAACTTTCCCCACCCCTCCATGTTGGCCTCTAGGCAGAAGATTGAGCCTTGGTCTTTCTTTTGGCGGATTCAAAGCTTGAACTTTTGCCTCAACTTTATTTCCTACTTTTGAAATGGCAGACGTGTTTCTTTCCTTGCTTTGATACAGCTCCGAGTTAGCCGACGATTTTCCAAACTTTACCTGATCATTCCTCTGAGTGCTGTCGTAGTTGGAAGCGGATTTCTGTGGTTTCCGACCAAAGCGTTTTCCTGCCGCCATTGCATCAAAACCTCTTACCCCTTCAACATTTCCCAGCACGAGATCGCAAAGTAGGTTTTTCATGCAGACCACCTCTCTAGTTCCTCTGAACCAGTCTGTTTTGATTTTTACCACTGCTGTTGGAGCTACTCGAACTGTGCCGTCGATCAAAACACAGGGTCTTGTTCTTCCGGTCATCTGACGCGGGTGCACTAATGATTCCTTTACTATTATGGAAGTACAGCCAGTGTCCCTCAAAACTTTTACCGGTTTTCTGTTCACAAACCCTCTGGTTAATTTAAATTTTTCTCCTGAGTGCAAACAACCATCCGCAATGACAGGAAAAATGCATCCACACTTCAATTCCACCTCATCCATTTTTTCTTCCATCACCATGGCAGCGCATGCATTCACAACACCGGAATCCTTGCATGGTGCTGACGTAGTCGTCTCTTTCCGTGTTTGAAAAAGTACAGGATTACTAGGGCTACTCTGCCGACACTCTCTTGCCATGTGCCCCGTTTGATGACAGTTGTAGCAGCGAGGTTCAACCATTTTGGCGTCACTGACCGACTGACCCCGGTTCCAACCCATCCTGCTATTGCTGTCCAATTTTGCCAACCTCTTCTCTGGATGGGCTTGGCTGTACTTGTTTACCCAAAGGCACAGCTCATTGACATCTATGCTCTCTTTATCCAACAAGTATTCGACCATTCCCGCCGGGCACTTTCCGAAAAACTGCTCTTTCAGAAACAAAAACAACAGATTTTGTTTGCCCGCGAGATCTACCCAGCGCCTGAGGTGGCTATCTAGCCGCACTAGATAATGTTCCCAGGTCTCCTCCGTTTCAGGCATTGACTCTCGAAACATTATGCGATAGTCTTCCGCTGACTTCCCAAAACGACGAAGGAGTGCCTCCTTTGCCGTTCTGTAGTCCTGCATCTGACTATCGCTAAGTTGGCCAAACACTTCCAAAGTCTTCGCACTAAGCAACGACCCTAGAAGCATTCCCCAATCCTTCTGAGGGTGACCATTGGCTTTTGCCAATGACTCAAATCTCAGCAAAAATGCGTCGATGTCATCACCTTCAGAAAACTTTGGATAAGGAATCTTTGTTGCCTCTACCTTTGGCTCTTTTTTCGTTAGGGCCTCTAATTCCAGCTTTTTCAATTCCAATTCATGCTGCCTCTGTCTCTCTGCCTCTTCACGTTCCCGTTCCCGCTCTTCCCGTTCTTGTTTTTTTTCTTCACGTTCTTCTAATCTCTTAACTCTTTCTTCATCCTTTAACTCTTTGACGTAATTCCTTAAATCTTCCCCGGAATAGCCTAGAGCCTGTCCCATCGCAATGAATTTCTCGTCAGACATTTTGTACAAACGAAAAAAAAAAAATTCGGTCACTTGTGATCAAACAACTTCAGAAAAAATATATTTACGTATGAAAATGCGTAAATACGTCGAGGTCACCAATGTAAACGTAGAGGAATATGCTTTCTAGCGATTCGTAACGTTAAAGTCGAAGTTATTTATATCACAATATTTCTCGAATTTATTTTAACTTAATTATTCTACCTTGAAAAATAAATCTTTTAACTGGACTCAAATAAAACTGAATTCTCTCACTTTGTAGAATTTCGCACGGTTCTAACAAATCTTTTGTAAATTCCAATTTCTCTCTGCAGCACGTCTCTTTAAACTTTTATTTTTCTTCTCGAACACTCAACTTTATAACACACTGTCTAGTTTCTCAAAATTCATGCACAAAATAATATTTACATTCTTACCAATCAAAATCAGGAAAAAGATATATATATATATATATATATATATATATATATATATATATATATAATTTCTAGATAAAAAAAATTAGTAAATACGCACACACATACACACATACATATATATAAAAACATATATATATATACATATATATATATATATATATACATATACATATACATATATATATGACTTATTGTTACGAAATATCCAATCCTAATAAAATGCACACATAATAAAATAAAATAAACAAATACTATGAAAAATACGTAAGATGAATTATCTTAAAATTTTTTATGTTCGTTTTGCTTCGTGTATATTTTAAATATAAAATATATATACATTTAAATATTATATACGTTTATATATATCACACGGGCAACAACTCGGATCGCTTTTACTCATTTTTCAAACTAGTTTTCTGATTTTTTTCTAATTTCATCTCTGACCTATAACAATTCATCCGTTCCTATAACAATCCTTCCACCTCTGAATGAGTCCATCCGATCTTCCATCAATCCATCCGTCCAATTAAAATCTCATTCGTCTCACTGAAATTATATGGAAATATATATTTTATTTATCACTCTTCATTATCTTTCTGTTTTACATATTGACAATGCACCTAACTAATTATTAAAACGTCTTATAGTATTAATAATAAAAATATTAATGTGATTATCGATAGAAATATTAAAACTTAAATAGTTAGATGGTCTATTTATTTAATTTTGTAATTTTAATGAATTTTTAAAAACTTCATTTTGCAGTCAAATAACTTATTTAAGCGGCAATCACATACCAAACACAACATACGGCCACTAATCATTAATAATCATCATACACCAACAATTCATCAGTCCTACACCAACCACCAGCCATCCTTTTACTAAGCATTCTTAGATCCCATAACCATCAAAAACTTTTATACACACACTAGTTTTACAATAATGATTCATTCATTCACCTACAAATTGTACAATAATCTTCCACATATCATAATACAATATCACACTGATTATATACTGATCACCCCCCACCACTAGTTAATCATATCATACATGCACTGATCATGTAATTAATACAAACTCCCTTAAAAAATCACACCCCACTCCAACTTCCACCCAGCTACCCACTCTTCAACTACTTATAATTTCGTCGCTGTTGAGGAAAATATTCACGTCTACTGGCGTGCAAATGCATGGTGATTAATATGTGAAGAAGATGGGAGACGTTCATAATTCACTGTGACGCCATACATGACTGAACCCGAATTTTATACTCTTTCTATATTTCTCCTTTCTTCCAATTTTTTTCCACTTCGTATATATTATTTTCCTCTGTTATTTATTTTTTATTAATAATTATATGAAAAAATAATTTTCTATTAATATATATATATATATATATATATATATATATTAGAAAATAATTTTTTATATAATTAATAATAACAAGTAAAGAAAAAAACGAGTTTTTCAACACAAACTTTTATTTCAAATACACTCGATTTAGAAATACAAAAAAAGTTCAAATTGAGTTTTTTTTAATTGAATTATGTATTGTAATCCAATATAAAGGTATGCTGAAAGTTTCAGCTTCCTAGCTAGTCAAAAAGCTGGTTAAATTTTACTTGCAAGATTTGCATACAGAGAAAACCACACACACACACAAACAGAGATTGTAACCTAAATAAAAGTTTGTAAAAAAAACCCACTTGTCTTCTATACAATCCAAACCGCTGAACCAATTTCAACAAAATTAAACATGGAAGTAGATCTCAAGAAAATAGTTTTTAATTTTTTTTTTTTTATATTCTGTTATGGCCAACAACCTTACAAGTCCAATGGTGACGATGTACGCACACCAAATGTTATTGCGTAACAAAAATAAAATTTATCAAGTTAACAAATTTTGGAAGAAGGTGTCAAGCAGTTTCCAACAAATATATTTCTTTTACGTTTTATGGGCAAAAAGAAGTTAGGTGGAAGAGAAAGACAGAAATGGAGAGAGAAAGCGAGTTTGAGCTAACGGGTAAAGAAGAGGGATAGAAAAATAGTGTAGAATTCGAAGACTACATTTCGATATAATTATATAGGATTATAGAGAGGTTATATAGAATTATATTAAAAATCATTTTTTAGTTATTTATTTGTTAAATAATTATTCACATACGTAACTTCGAATGGCTATTTATTCACCGACGGAATCCGCTCTGATGTTTTTAATTAAATGCTCTTTTTAGCGCCATCTATTTTGTTCATCAATGAAATTGAACTCATTTTTTTTGCTACTGTGACTGTTTTCTTTCTTTCGTCCAATCGCTTTAAATGCGTTTAATTTAATTAAAACCTTTCGAGGACCTGATAAATGCGTTTTGTTCGACTCGCAAAGATATTTGTTGCAAACATTTTCATAATCATCATCATCAGCATCAGTAGCATATACGTCGTTGTCGTCGTCATCACCATCATCGGCGTCGTCGTCATCATCACCATCACTATCATTACTACAAACAATTACTTCTATGACACCGTTACCAATGCGGACATTTCCGTTTTTCCAGCATTTTAGAACCATTGAGACCATAATGGCCACGATAATTCTCTATTCAATCACCTAATTCCACCCAAAATGTCAATTCCACCACCAATATTCATCCACTCTATCGACTCCTTGGCCAATTTTCCATTCATAAGAAAATGAACTCTGTGGCTGACATTTGAATATCGTCATCCTTATTAGCAGCAGCAATGTGTCATCATCGGCTGCAGCATTATCAACATCATTACCATCACCACCACCACCGTTATCACTTTAATCATCGTCATCATAATCGTCTATAATTTTCTACGATCAAAACTTCAACCGCGTCATCGTTCTTCTTCCTTGTCAACAACAAATGACTTGTCAGCGTTATCAATATTCTGTCGTTTTTTGTTTGCCCAGTCATCACCCTTGCCGCCATCATCATCATCATCATCATCATCGTCGTCGTCGTCGTCGTCGTCTTCGTCACCATCATCATCATCGTCGTCGTCATCATCATCATCATCATCATCATCATCATCATAACGCATCATCATCATCGTCATCCTAAACATAATCATCATCATCATCATCATCATAATCATCATCATCATCACCACCACCACCACCATCATCATCATCATCATCACCAACAACAACAACATTATCATCATCAGCACACTGTAATAGAGATTCAATACAACTAAAACATGCCAGATATGGACATTGGCCCTAACTAAGATGGCTTTCCTTTTCACATTTTGTCTTAAAAAATCATTTTGACGTTTTAAAATGTTTTTCAGGGCTGCGTAAATTTTTTACCTTTTTTCACTTAATAATTTTATATTAAATTTGACAAAATTATTCTCATAAATTTAGAAAGTAAAATCAAAAAAAATCAAAAAAAAGTTAAAAAGATTGTTAAAGAAGATTAAGTATAAAATTATATTAGAAATGCATGAAAAAATTAAAAGTTATCGGAGACATTTCGCGATTGAGAGAAAGAGAAAAGAGGTAGGAAAAAAGGAAAAAATAACAGAAAGGAAAAGAGAGGGAGAGAAAGGAGAAAAGGAGGACATAGAGAGAGAAAGCAACTTCTTGTTGTGCGTCAATTCCATTACCAAACCATCCAAATCTGAGCTGGATTAGTCGGAGTGAAGATTTTTACATTTCATTGTAAATGGAGCGAATGGAGTTGCCGGTCGAAGAATTGAAATTTGAGATTTTATTAATTTTTTATTTTGTCTGGCAAAAGACCTTTAAAAAGTAGAAAAATATCAAACCCTAATCGATATCTGCAGAAATTTGAAATTGTGGTGGCCGGACATACCATCCCCGGACGAAATGCCCCCGTTAAAATCTTCCTTGTCCTGGTCCTGGTCCTGGTCCTTGGTCAAAATGTCTGAGTCAAATTGTTCTTAATCAAAATTTCCCCGGTTCCAATCTTCCCAGCTTAGTATCCAAGATATATATTTAAAAGTCTATGTTTTAAATCAAAGCGTTTGTAGAAAATTTCCAAATTGTGATGCTGGAATCTTGCATTATTTGTTTTTGAATGTGTTTGTAAATGTGAATTTTAATGCTGAAAATTATTAATAAATTAATAGTAAAGAAACTAATAAAAACGTAATTTGAAGATGTTGGTTTTTTGTCGTTTCATCATGTCAGAACATCTTTTTTGGTGGCTGTTATATTTAAAATAATTGTTAGCTGCAAATCAAAACATGCTTTGCAGTTAAATTATGTTTTACATCGACAGTGTTTTACGGTGTAGATTCTCACATATGTGCCGTTTCAGTTTCTTCGATTTGATTTTGTACGGGAAAATTTTGACTGGGAATATTTTATCGGGGGACAATTTTGTCTTGGAATTTTTTGACCTAGTAGCGAAAATTGCGTATGTTGAATAATGTTATCGGCATCATCATCATCATCATCGTCGTCATCGTCATCATCATCATTATCATCATCATTATCATCATCATCATCATCACCAACATAATAATCATCATTATTATCATTATTATCAACATCACCAACGTAATAATCATAATCATCATCATCATCATCGCCATTGTCATCATCATTGCCATCGTCATCATTATCATCATCGCCATCGCCATCATCATCATCGTCATCAATACCATCTTTGTTTCCGTCAAACCAACGTAGCAGCAAGAAAACCATCGTCTCTCCTGTGTTGTTGTTGTTGTTGTTCAGATACACAGTAGCTAACTTACGGTTATTTTATACAGTTGTTCAACTATCCGCATAAACAACAACAAGTCATCTCCATCAAAATCAAAAGCATTTCCGACAACACGAAACTTCACCGACATCAAACTTTTCAATGTCATTTAATGTCAGCCGACATGCGTGTATTTGAAATTTGAAATTCATTCAAGTTAAATTTCTCCTCGTTCCTTTCAATCTCACTCCATCCATCGCGACCCGCTATTTTTTTATTCAAAAGTACAAATCTGATTTGATATAACAATTTAAAAGGTCACAAATGTTTTCATTTGACACTCTGACCTTTGGTGACTTTCATTGTTTTAAATTTTTATAAAAAAATTTACGAAACAAAAAAAATTATTTTCTTTATTTAATTCATTTTTTTAAGAAATTTTTCAATTAATTCGTTCAATTTTAAAAAACCAAATCAAACAATGGTAATAATTTTGATCAAAGTAATGATGATTTTTTTTAAATCTTAAAATTTCCAAAAATGTATTACAAAACATAATTAATTCAGCAAATAACAAATAATAATAATAATAATAATAATAATAATAATAATAATAATAATAATAATAATAATAATAATAATAATAATAATAATAATAATAATAATAATAATAATAATAATAATAATAATAATAATAATAATAATAATAATAATAATAATAATAATAATAATAATAATAATAATAATAATAATAATAATAATAATAATAATAATAATAATAATAATAATAATAATAATAATAATAATAATAATCTCACTCTTCCTAGACCATCCTGGTACAACTAAAGCGTCCTCACTAGCATACAAAAAGATTAAGAAATTTCAATCAGTTAGAAATTAATTTAATAAATTCTACTGCAAAGACCCAATCAGTCGGCTCTGAAATATTTAAGCCAAACTGGAGAGGCATAGGAAAGCACTTAATGTCAGGAAATCTTCCATCTGCCGTCTCTGCGAGGTTTCACTTTCGGGGGGAATTTTCCTGATGGGAACCGACCGAGGATTAGCGTAAGAAGAAGAAGAAGAAGAAGAAGAAGAAGAAGAAGAAGAAGAAGAAGAAGAAGAAGAAGAAGAAGAAGTAGAAGAAACTGCTGTCAGCTGCTTCGAAAGAGTTTCTTCTTGTGTGTTTTTATTTTAGCATTCATTTTTATCATGCTTTCATGTCTGTGATTTTTCTTATTTTACTTTCTAATTTTTGTTTAATTCGGTAGAAGAGTTTCAAATGTAATGATTTTTTTTTCGGCAAGAAAATAATGAAAGTTATTTTTTTATTAATTTTCTTTTAAATGTTCTTTTCGCTTTATTTGCTTCAATATTTTTTAAATAAGAAAAACTTCATTTTTACGAGTCTGTTGTTAAGAAGTAATTAGTTTTGCCGACAGAATTTTTTTCTCGAATAACTGCTATGTTGTCGGGGGTGTAGTTGTTAGGGATACTTTTGGTTGTGTTGGTGGTGGTGGGAGTTGGGAGATGGTGTCTGGTGGTTGTGGGGGTGGGGGTGGTTTTTAAGGGTGGTAAATATGAGTGTGGTGTGCTGTTAGCAGTGATGGTGGCGGCGAAATTTATATGGTAATTGTTGGTGGCGGTGTAGGAAGGGTGGTACCCTATTTTGAAGTAGTTGTTATTTGAGTGTGTTAAAAATCTGATAGGGATTTTCTAAAAAAAAAAAAGAAAGATGAGTGAAAAAAAATGATAAAAAAAATATAAAAAAATTTATTTTGTTCATTTTCGGCCACAATAATATTATGAATTTTTAATTTCAAGGATTATCATTGCTATTACTTTCAAAGAAAATGTTTTTATAAATGAACAGGATGTGTCCCTTATTCCATCTTATATTCCCACCTTTGCCATGAAGCGACACCTTTATTGGATTTTCAGGTGAGTTTTCTTCGCTTCGTTAAATATTTACAGCTGATCATTAGCCGCTGAATTGCTAGAATTAGTTGAATAAAAATATCATTATTTTATCAAATGATGACCATGACGATGATGATGATGATGATGATGATGATGATGATGATGATGATGATGATGATGATGATGGTGGTGGTGGTGGTGGTGGTGGTGGTGGTGGTGGTGGTGGTGATGATGATGATGATGATGATGACGACGACGACGACGATGACGATGACGATGACGATGACGATGACGATGACGATGACGATGACGATGACGATGACGATGACGATGACGATGACGATGACGATGACGATGACGATGATTGTTACGGTATACATTTTCAATGGATGAAATGGAAAAACTTACTGATGTCTGTCTCAATATGTTCGTTTGTCTGTGTAAGCCTGTGTTTTTTTGTTTGTGTGTGTGTCTGGATCTACTTGAAAGCGTGGGCGTGAAAGGATTGGATCAGTGTGTGAAAGTTGGCAAATTAGAGGGCGTCTTTGCCGTGTTTCAAATGTTATTGTGTGTTCGTGTGCGTAGCTCATTCACACGCTCATCGAAATTTCTAAAATATATTTTTCCAATCTTAGTTTCTTCACTCGTTAAATGAAATTTTTTTGAATTTGTTAAATTTTAATTAAAAAATTGTTTTTTGTAAGCTTTTTGAGCAACTGTTTGGATGATAGAAGCCGAGTTCGCTATCCTGATCGATAATTCAATTCTGTTGAGTTCAGTTCGATCGGTGTCGTCAGAAAAGTTTGTTATCCCACTTTCGCCATCGACATTGCAACAATCCGGTTTGACATTAAAAACTAGTGATGTTGATAGATAGAGTTTTAATGAATGTCAACACTGGTAAATGTAATCACATGTCAATATGAACCACTTGAAACAACCTACAAAAAATATAAACAAGCTGCTTCTTGACAAATATCGGTTTTTTAATTTTTAGCAATCATACGGTGTTTTCCGAAACATGTCTGAATTACCAGATAAACTTTGTACGAGTAGTAAGCATGTGTGAACATTTAGAGGCACAGACACACACACAAACACATCAACTCACAATAACACAGATAGACACGCAAGCACATAACCTAACAATACAAAACTAGAGAGAAAAAATCAGAGTAAGCAGTTCGACATAGTGAATTTGATTTCCTTGTTGAGTTATTCGACCACAGAACGTGCAGCAGCAAGGCCTCAGAGCTTTGAATCCAAAAACCTTTTTTCTATCTTTCTTTCTTCTTTTACTTTTTTACTTTTTTTTGCTTTCATTTCATTTCACTTTCATGGATTTTTCTCTTTCTTGGAAGACGCCAGTGGTAGGTACGTGTTGAGTCTTTCCATCGTTCGTCCGTCGTGATCGGGTCTCAAGATCAACACAACGAGTTATGTAGTTTTTTTTTAAACTTTCTTTTCTTTTGTTTTATTTCTATTATTAATTATTATTTCCATATGTAAATACAAAATGTATTTTTTATCTCTATTTTTAATTGATTTATTCATATAATAATCAAGATACTTGCATGCGTGAATGTGGATTGTGTTTTTCGATAATATTGACTTATATTAATTATTTTTAAAAAAGATATTTTTTTTTAAATTACGTATAGCCAAGTCACGCCAAGATTTTTTCTTATCGCTTTTTAATGACCGATGGATTCGTACGGAGATAAACAAAAATATATTTGGGTGAAAGATCCTTTTTCGGTCGAAAAATTATTTTAAAAAACCATATTTGAGAAATGTTTTTTGCAAAAAATAATTTGAAGTTTTTTTGCACTTTCTTTCTTAAACTTGTAGTATATAATTCTGTTTTTTAAAGTATCCAATCAAGGAGAGAAGAGCCCTTTAAAGCCTGGCGATAAAAAAGCAGTTTAAAGGAGAAAAAAAGAGAAAGGTTTGCCCTGAGCCGTATTAGAAAAAACGTTGAACAGCCAATGGCGTGAGGGGTGTGCAACACGTCTCGTTACGTCACACTCACGACGATTTCTTATTGGCAGATTACATTGTCCTCGGGAGTGCTCAGAAGCGCGTGCTTCCTGTAAAGCCGATTGTCCGGACGGATGTGTAAAGAGTTTATGAAGACAAATTGAAATTATGCATAGAAATATTACCGGTAATAATAACAGTTATTATAATAATATTATAATTAGTAATATTATTATTAATATTATAATTATTACTGATGATGATCATGATGATATATATATATATTTAGAAAAAAAATTTTCTCGGAAAGATAAATAAGCTTGTTGGCCTCCAGTTGTGAACGAAGTAAGCTCTGGAGATTTTCAACATTTATACTTTTATTTTCTAGATGCATTTCAGTGAGAGATGTATAAGTAATAAAAAGCAGAACAATAATAAAAAAATATATTTATGTATATAATTTTTATGTGCATATTTTGTATGTATGTATATGATTTTGTTTGTATATACGTACTTTGTATGTGTATATGCTATCTATATATATAAAAGAACATGTCCTGACTGACTGACTGACTGACTGACTGACTGACTGACTGACTGACTGACTGATGACTGACTGATAATCAACGCCGAGCTCAAACGCCTCATCCTAGGAACGTGAAATTTGGAACTTATATTACTTTTATAGCGTAAACATCCGCTAAGAAAGGATTTTTGAAAATTTTGCTCCTGAGGGGAAAAAACTGGAAAACAAACTTTTTTCTAAAAACAATGTATATCTCGAAAATCAAAAATGAGGAGATTTTGAAATTTGGTATATAGATTCTTTTTGAAAAATAAAAAGATACGTGTTTCACCATTTTTTGAAAATTCGGTTTCCCGGACCTCAAATGTGGGTTGGAAAATTGGGTTATTTGGTTTTTAAAGTAGCTTCTACTCAGAAACTGTTAATGCTACAGGAGTAAAAATTAGTATTTAGTTTCTACTCCAAAAATAATGAAATACGTGTTTTAGCATTTTTTGAAAATTTGGTTTCCAGGACTTCAAATGTGGGTTGGAAAATAGGGCTAATTGTCTTTTATAGTAACTGCTACTCAAAAACAGTAAATACCACAGATGTAAAAATTATTATTTAGTTTCTTTTCTAAAAATAAAGATATACGTGTTTCACCATTTTTTACAAATTTGGTTTCCCGGACCTCAAATGTGGGTTGGAAAATTGGGTTATTTGATTTTTAAAGTAGCTTCTACTTTACGTGTTTTAGCATTTTTGAAAATTTGGTTTCCAGGACCTCAAATGTGGGGTGGAAATAAGGGTTATTTGATTTCAAAATAACTGCTACTCACAAACTGTAAGTGCTACAAATGTAAAAATTAGTATTTTGAAGTTTTGTGCCGGTTAAAAGTAGCTAAGTCCAGTTTATCATCGGCCGGGCCTAGCCGTTATTTTAGAGTCTTCACACGGGCCAGGCCAAACCTTAAATCAAAGTGGGACGGGCCGAGGCTTTTCACCAAGTATATAGATATTTTAGTGATTTTAGGGTCTTCAGTTTGGCCGGGCCAAACCTGAGGTCAAGGTGGGACGGGCCGAAGTTTTTCATCAAGTATATAGAACTTCTAGGCCTGTAAAAATGGGCGGGGCCTAATTCAGACGGGCTGTGCCGGGCCAGGAGTTTGGGTTTTTAAAACGGGCTGGGCTAATTTGTTGACGGGCCGAGCCGAGACCTAAAAAAATGATCTCTACTATGGATGCACGGTTCAAACTCTCTAATTTCATGCGAGCGAAGCCGCTACGGGCACTGCTAGTATGTATATATTGTCTATACGTATTTTGCATGTGTATATTTTATATGTTTGTACGTATTTTGTAGGTATGTATATTTTTTTATGTGGATATTTTATATGTATGTACGTATTTTTATGTATGTATATTTTGTATGTGTATATTTTATACGTATATACTTTATTTGTTTATAAAACATTTACATGTAAAAAACGTTTGTTTTGTAAATAAAGAAATACATTTATAAAATACAAATTTATTTGTTGAAAACGAACAAAAAATCCAACAGAAGTCGTAGAAAAAATATTAGTACAAGCGACCGCAGTATAACTCGATGACTTTTTTCTGACAGCTGACCCGACCAAAAATGATAAAGCTTTGACCTTGACCCAGAGGTCATTATCGGTCATCTTGACCAAAAAATCAGACCGTAGTATTTACACAGCAGAATTTAAAACTTGAATCTTTCTCAGGGCCTGTCAAAGTCGAATGATAATGATAATAACTGTTCTAATAATATTATAAAAAATAGTATTATTGTTATTGCTAGTACTAGCAAAAGTAGAGGTGATTGTAGTAGGAGTATTAGTGGTAGTAGTAGTAGTAGTAGTAGTAGTAGTAGTAGTAGTAGTAGTAGTAGTAGTAGTAGTAGTAGTAATAGTAGTAGTAGTAGTAGTAGTAGTAGTAGTAGTAGTAGTAGTAGTAGTAGTAGTAGTAGTAGTAGTAGTAGTAGTAGTAGTAGTAGTAGTAGTCGTAGTGGTAGTGGTAGTGGTAGTGGTAGTGGTAGTGGTAGTGGTAGTGGTAGTGGTAGTGGTAGTGGTAGTGGTAGTGGTAGTGGTAGTGGTAGTGGTAGTGGTAGTGGTAGTGGTAGTGGTAGTGGTAGTGGTAGTGGTAGTGGTAGTGGTAGTGGTAGTGGTAGTGGTAGTGGTAGTGGTAGTGGTAGTGGTAGTGGTAGTGGTAGTGGTAGTGGTAGTGGTAGTGGTAGTGGTAGTGGTAGTGGTAGTGGTAGTGGTAGTGGTAGTGGTAGTGGTAGTGGTAGTGGTAGTGGTAGTGGTAGTGGTAGTGGTAGTGGTAGTGGTAGTGGTAGTGGTAGTGGTAGTGGTAGTGGTAGTGGTAGTGGTAGTGGTAGTGGTAGTGGTAGTGGTAGTGGTAGTGGTAGTGGTAGTGGTAGTAGTAGTGGTAGTAGTAGTGGTAGTAGTAGTAGTAGTAGTAGTAGTAGTAGTAGTAGTAGTAGTAGTAGTAGTAGTAGTAGTAGTAGACGTTGTTTTTGTTGAAATTTCTGTTGCAGTAGTACCAGTTATTCAATTAGGTTAATACTTTTGAGCAAATGAAAATAATAGAAAGAAAAAGAAAATGTGTCATCTAGAATGAGAATGTATTGAGTTTCATTAGGTTTGTTTGCACATTATAATTTCATTCTACGACGGTCTGAAGCAACAAACATACTCTCTGTGAATTAGTAAAAAGTCTAGTTTTATGTTGAAATTACATTAAGATTTTTTTTAGTTTTCTTCATCATTATTAGAATTTGAGCATTTTATGTGAATAAAAATTAATGTCATTGTGTTGATTATGTTTCTAAAAACTGACAAAAACAATCTTATAATAAAAACATTTTTTTTCTGTCAGACAAGTTTTATTTAAAAACATAACTGTGAATTAGAGTCTGGTCAAAAAGACATCTGTTAAAAAGTTAATTTAGTATTTTGTGGTTATAGATAATATGACTATGAGTTCTATAATTTTTAAATAACGTATTTTTTTTATAGAAAAAGTTTTATTTTAAAATTCTTAATTTTTGAAAACCTCAGAAACTATGTTCTTTAACTGTTCACAATGCTGTTCAGTGTGTAACAAACCGAACAACCCATGAGGTCTTCAATGGTTTTCATAAGCCGATTTTCATGAGAAGTTTCTTTGCCGAAGACGATTTTATTGATGATTTAATTTATTCGATAACAAAGACAGTTGAATCTACAAATTGTGTATAATCAAGATGATCGAACTAACAGTATTTATCTTTCAACAGCCTTGCACCAAGTCAGAACATTAAACACTCATTTCTGAAAACAGTTTAACCATTTTAAATCAATGTTTTATTTAAATCCATAAAAATACTTATCTTATAATAACATGACAGATGAGTTTCTTTATGAAACAATTAATTGCCACGGAAAGATTAATAATCAACTCATTAGTCACTCATCCAATACCTTCTGCAGCGAATACAGCCTTTAATAATAAACGAAGAAATGTTGCTCCTTCTAAATACTCACGCAAGCAGGGGCATTGGTAGGTTTTTTGGCGCCCGGAAACAAGGTCTAAGAAATGAGCTCATACAAATTCCCATCTGGAACCAGGGCGAAGGGGTTGGTTGTTGTAGTTACTTTTTTCCAAAACCTTATACACTTTTGCCTCTAGAAATAGCTGATGACCGGGAAAAGGTATGTTGTAGGTATGTTTTTTAAAAAGTTTGTACCCTTTTGAAAAAAATGTTGGCGTCCCCTTCCAGATGGCGCCTATGGGCACGTGTCCTCTCACAGCTGTACTTCTGCACGCGAGGCTGGCGACGTTACTATTTTGTTCTTTTTTGGCAATGTTCGTGTTTTTAACTTTTAATTAAGAAAATAAAGCACAATTTTGCGTGGTTACACAACCAAAGATTGTCAAAGACACAAACCTTTGGAAATAAGAATTGAAATAAAGTATAAAAAAAAAATTCTATAGAAGCATTTTCCGTTGTCATAAAGAACTACTGATTTTTCAATGGTCAACTTCTGATGTGGATACTTGAGATTTGCATTTAGAAAAATGGACTTACATGAAGCCTGTTGAATCTTCATTTTTAAGTTTGAAAAAACACGTTGAATTTAAGTTTGTCATTCTGAATCTTGAAGAAATTTTAAAAAACCAATAGCTTATTTAATTTTAAAAAATTGGAGAAATTTAAGAGCAAGTAAAATGTTTTAATGATTTTTTTTGTTCACTAAAGAATAAAGATCTCATGCTTTATATTTTTGACATTTTATACCAAATTTATTATTTTACAGACTTGATTTGCCTGATGTCGACAACGATAGCAATACTCATCAAAGTAAAAATAATAATAATAATTTTCTTTTCAACAAGAAACTCATTGTAGACCACCTTGTTGGTCTGTTTTTATGTTTTTAGTCATTCCAGCTCGGTCGGTTTCTTCGCAGAAATCCACTTCGTTTTAAAGTGCGAAAAAGTGCCAAAACTCGATGAAGGATGAGAAAAAAATTTACACGAAATTAAATTACGATTTTCATTTAAAACAAACCTTTGTGTTTTCTATCTATTAGGTTTTAAAGTTGTTAAACATCAGGTGTGGAGGACTATAACATTGTTTTTAAACAAAAACGTTCTTAAGCAGTAATTTCAAGAAAATTGAAGAATGAAGCAATCTCTTGTTTTAACTTATTATGAGCGTTTAAGTTGTAAAAACCTTCACAAAACGGAGCTATTTGAACTTTGCTGAATCAAAAAGACAATTAAACATAGATGCTGAATTGTTGAAAACAAATTAAAATAAGTTGGCCAAAGTCGTGATTTTAAAAAAATGAGTAAAACGACCTTCTAGATAAACAAAACGACCTTCTAGATGAACAAAACGACCTTCTAGATGAACAAAACGACCTTCCATATGAACAACACAACCTTCCGGATGAACAAAACGACCTTCCAGATGAACAAAACGACCTTCCATATAAACAAAACGACCTTCCAGATGAACAAAACGACCTTCCATATGAACAAAACGACCTTCCAGATGAACAAAACGACCTTCCATATAAACAAAACGACCTTCCAGATGAACAAAACGACCTTCCATATGAACAAAACAACCTTCCAGATGAACAAAAGGACCTTCCAGATGAACAAAACGACCTTCCTAATGAACAACACGACTTTCCAGCTCATCTATAAATGGCAGTCATGCTAAGACATTCACTTATTGAAAAAGAAATTACAGACTTGAACTTACAACTCATTTCTTTCAGATTAGGACAATCTCAGTTAAACTGAAATATGTGGTACTAAATGAAGCTGAATTTCCACAAGATACATTTTTTCAATTAGAGAGTAAGATAAGAAAACTTCAAACACTTCAAATTTTCCAAGTTTTTGTCGCACTCGCTTATATGCAAGGTAGCATTTGATTAAAATATTTAGAAATACTTGAAACTACTAACAAGAAAAGAAAAAGAAATCTCTCTTTTTTCCGACACAAAACAACATGAAATCCAATAAGCAGAGCGTTCGAGAATTGATCAAATTGCAGCACTCTTTAATGACGACATCAATGGTGGATGAGAATGAAGACATGCAACCACCACCTAATTTATGTTTACTACGTCCTCTTAAGTTACGCTTACAACAAAAGAATTTGTATCTTTTTTATTGGACCGTATCTATTCCGCTATTATTACATACAGTCTCTGTGTTGTTGATGATAATGATGATGATGAGGATGATGACGACGACGACGACGACGACGATGATGATGATGATGAGGATGACTATGATGAGGATGATGATGATGGTGATGATGATGATGATGATGATGATTATGATGATGGTGGTGGTGGTGGTGGTGATGGTGATGGTGATGGTGATGATGATGGTGATGGTGATGATGATGATGATGGCGATGGTGATGGTGTTAGTGATGGTGATGGTGATGGTGATGATGATGATGATGATGATGATGATGATGATGATGATGATGACGATGACGATGACGATGACGATGACGATGACGATGACGATGATGATTGTCACGACTTCGCCTTTGCGATAGTCGATATGCCGGAGAAAATTTAAGTCGACTATCTATCGTAATAAAGTGAAAAACTCCTTGCACAGTATTAGATGTTTTATTAACGAATACAGTTCGAAAACTTTATCAAACGACGCGACAGATACAAAAAAACAGTTTCAACTTCGATCAAGCAATGGCGAACAATGGCGAACAAGAAGCAGAAGAGCCGAAGTAGTTCGCGACAGCCTTATATATACAAGCCCTCCAGGCTACAGGCTACAGGCTAAAACGTTCAAATATTCGCGCAACAATCCAAACACGCAACGTTGTGCAATACCCCATGCACCACCTGCGCCGGAAATCCCAAAATTATAGGTCCAGGCACGCACCTGCGTTTACGCGGGCGTGACATACCTCCCCCCCTAAAGTCGGTAACGATCCTTCTCGTTATCGGCAATATCTTCATTCTTTGATCTGGGTCGATCCGGTTGGCTGAGTGTGGATCCGGTTGACTGAATGGCTTCCTTCGTCGTCGGGTTTCCGGGTGCTCGTCTTGGGAACCTGAAAATCCAGAACAGTCGCGACGATGAGCCACACGCGAAAGAAAGACGTGGTCGAAGAACCTTCCGAGCAAGGACAAATGAGACATCCTGCAGCTCTTTGTTCAGTGACGCGCTCTTCTTCCTGGAAACCTGTAAAGAAAAACTCACGACCGATCCACTTTATCATTGCCTAGGATCGCCCAAAGAAAGAAATTACGAAAGAACATTACAAAGCTACCCATATAAACTAACACCAATTTCTGATAACAATGAAATACTTAACCAAAGATTATACACCCTAGGATAAATAAACCTAACCGTAGCCACAGCTACTCCAAACCTAACTTAATCGAGACAGGACGTCAGCTACTATATTCTGTTTACCTGACCTATATTTGAAAGTCAGATTAAATTCCTGGATGGCAAGTGCCCATCGAGTCAATTTAGCGCTTTTGGAAACTGACTCGGTAAGGTACGTGAGAGGATTATGATCCGAAAAAATCACGATCTCAGATAACAATATCCAGGATTTGAATTTACTTAGAGCCCACACGACAGCATAAGCCTCTCTCTCTATGGTGGACCACCTCGTCTGAGTAGGGGTTAACTTCAGACTGGCAAAAGCAATAGGGACTTCTGCCCCTTCTCCACTCCACTGGAACAAACAACACCCAACAGCCACTCCACTAGCATCCGTTGCTAATCCAAACCCTTTACTATAATCAATTGTGCTTAGGGTTGTAGCATTGGTAAGATCGTCTATGAGTTTTTGTAAGGCGACCTGGTGTTTGCTTTCCCAAAGAATTTTGTTGGGAACACCCTTTTTAGTTAACTCAGTGATAGGATGGGCAGTCTGGGCTAGATTGGGTATGAAGTTGCGGAAATAACTGAACAACCCCATTATCCGCTTGACTTCCTTTTTATTTGTGGGAGGTTTGATCTCTTGTACGATGGCGATTTTATCGGGATCAGGTGCGACAATCCCTGAACCTACGACATGTCCTAAAAATACCACCTTAGGTTGTACAAACCGACATTTTTCCAGGTTTAGGGTCAACCCTACATTTTTAATGATGGTGAAGAATTGCAAAAGATGTAGTTTGTGTTCTTCCCAACTAGAAGAAATAACGGCAAAATCATCAATAAACGGCTCCGTAAAGGATCTTATTGGTTGAAGGATCATCGATATCGCCCTCATGAAAGTATTTCCCGCCGATTTTAGACCAAAGGGCATTCTGCGAAACTCAAACAACCCTTCTTCACAAGAAAATGCCGTTAACCATGCTGATTCCGGATCTATAGGAATTTGCCAGTACCCTTTGCGTGCATCAAAACAGCTTATGAATTTTGCTCTGCCGACCTTCTGAAGTACGTTGGGGATATCGGGAATGGGAAAGCAGTCTCCCTTCGTATAACGATTAACATGACGATAGTCGATGGCTATACGGACTCCCTTTTCTCCCTTAGGTCCCTTCAAAACACAAACCATCGGGCTTACCATGGGACTCTGCGATGGTACAATGACACCCTGGCGAAGCATATCTTGTATCTGATTTGCAACTTCTACCTTCAACAATTCGGGGGTTCTATAGGCTCTTAGGTGTTTGGGGGTAAAATCAGGAGAGATCGCGATTTTGTGAGATACTACAGAACAAACCCCTAATGATTCTGAGAATATCTCGGGAAAATCATCAATTATGTCACATAATTGTGTGCGATAATCCTGCGAAAGATGGTCAAAACAGCCCTTTGCCGCCCTACAACTCGGAGGTTTATCCTGATAAGGATCAAACTTACTTGGAAAATCAATCAAACCAAATTCGTGGTCCTTCTCGTATACTACAGAACAATTATTATTAATGGCGGTTTCTATTCGGTCATGGTATTTCCGAATTTTATTTGCATGTAGATGGTGTTTACAGCCCTCAATTTCCACTAAATAAGAGTATGGTGCTTTCACCTTCACTATTACCCCGGGACCCTGCCATCTCTTCATAAATTTAGACCCCCCTTTTACAGGTGCTAAAATTATTACTCTATCACCTACACAAAAAGACCTATCACTGCTCCTAACGTTATATTTTCGTGCATAATTGCTCTGCTCTTGGTCTCCTGCAATTTCAGCAAATTCCTTAGCTAACTGTAGGTTTTGTCTGAGATCGGCTAAGTATTTGTACGGATTCTTACCTAAATGAAAAGGTAACTCCTTTTCGTTACTCCAAGAGTCTCTGAAGATAGCAAGTGGTCCCCGCGGCAAAGTACCATACACTAATGTATAAGGAGCAATATGAGTTGTAGATGACGGTTTCTCACGTAAACTCCATAATACAAAAGGAAGAACCTTAAACCACTCCTTAGGATGTGCCTCAACCAATTTAAAAATCATGTTCTTAAGACTCTGGTTACACCTCTCCACTAACCCGGATGCTTCAGGATGCCCTGGGGTGTTAAACCTAGGACTGCACCCCAAACATTTAAGAAAAGTCGTCGTTAACTGATTTTTGAAATTCGTACCACAATCGGAACTAATTATTCGCGGTATGGAAAACGTCATAAAGATCTGAATAAGGATCTCACATACAGATTTAGCATCTAATGACCTTAATGGGTAAGCCATCGGCCATCTAGAGAACAAATCGACAACAACCAGGGCATAATTGTACTTGGGTCGGATAGTCACACTATCACCCGCTGGAATTATGGGCCCTATACAATCCATAACTAAATGATTAAACGGTAGTTCGTCTCCCCTTGGAATGGGAGTTATGGGGACTCGGTCTCTTTTTCTAACAGGTGCCCTTAACTGGCACACGGGGCACGACTCACAATAGGTTTGAACTTGTTTCTCCATATCGGGAAACCAAAAACTGAGTCGAATACGCTGCCGTGTACTCTTGGCAGCCATGTGCCCCGAATAGGGAGCATCATGCCCCATCTGTAACACTGCAAGTATACGACTCCTGGGTAAACACAACTGTTTTATGGAATGACCCCACTGATTCTCCTTGTGAAATAAAAGTCCCCTGTCGATATAAAAGTTTTTACGCTTATCTATACCTAGCAACCAGAAGGACTTCAGTGAAGGACAATCATGTTGCTCTTTAGCAAACGCATCGGGATCATTACTATCGTCTACCCCCTGACAATCATCGTTAATGGTTGTAAATCGAGCGTCGGTTCGTGAATCACTTCCGCCTGCATCAGCACCTGGACAAATATCATCACCCGCAACTACAGAAACACCTATGTCCTGACAAGTATCGGTCTGTGAATCAACTTTCCTAGCATCAGCAGCACGAGAAACACCTTCACCTAGAATCAATGCAACATCTGGACTATGCTCATCATTACGAGGTTCATCTAAAACAAAATATTGTGAATTAGTTATTTCAAGACTGGGAACATTCACATCAGAGTCATGTGCATTTTGTTTGTTCTTAATAGGGTATGCAACGGTATCATACAATGATATCGTTTTTAATAAATTACTTACGGAGGGAGTGATAATAATTTGCTCATTAAGATTTGGGACGACGGCAAACCATGCACGAACCTTGGGTGCTAGGTTCACAACGTCATCACCCACAAGATCAGGTCGAACAACTAATCTAACACAACCTACAATTTCTGGTTGACCTTTAAGGCCAGATAATTTAATAAATTTATGTGGTACCCTATGAAGAGATTTAATTAAATCTTCTCTAATGCAACACACCTCTGCACCACCATCAATCAAAGCTGGAATAGATGGTAATTGATCGATAAATACATTCTCATAAGACCTAATGTGATAATCATCAACATCTATAATGGGACATGCTTCGGGACAGGGAAAAGATTTTTGACCATCAAACAATATTTTCCTATCAACGAGACCTCTAAAGGAATTTTCTGAATGAGCAGACAAATTTTTACCCTCAACCAATGTTTTCCTATCATCGAGACAATTACGGGAATTTTTTGACTGAGAGGACAAATTTTTATCATCAACAAATGTTTTCCTATCACCGAGACAATTAAAGGAATTTTCTGTTTGACAACAATTAATTCTGGGATTAGGTAAATTTGAGGAAGGGAATTTATGTAGAGGACATTCCTTGAACGAATGACCCTTCTTATGGCATTTGAAGCATAAACCATACTTTTTATCCTTATCCATATTAGGATCAATGGATATTTTAGTCATTCTATTAGGAATGGGAGACCCTGACCCTTTATCTGTTGGTTTTGGGTTGTTGAATCGGGGCGGTCTAGTCTCATGCTCGTGTGTGGCCATGTAGCTATCCGCAACGCGTGAAAGCTCTAGATGATTTAACCAATCATCCTTTTCCTGAGTTAAAATAAAATCTGCACAACTGGGAGACATTAGTTGTTTCAACCTATCGGCATACATCAAACTAACTAATTGATGGAAATTCTCATCAATATTCCTACTTTTAATATAATACGATAACGCTGTGTGTAATTCAGAAGCTACCTGTGAATAAGTCTCACCAGGTCTCCTTTTTACAGCATAAAACCTCTCCCTCAAAAGACTGGGAGTGACCCGAAATTCCTGCAATAGAATTTGCTTTAGTTCCTCATAGTCACCTAACTGAACAACGGTCAATCGACTCAAGATTGAGCGAGCTCTATTATTCAAATGGGCCTGCAATATTTTGGGTTTTACATCATCATCAACTTGGTATGATGCAAACTGATTCTCTAGATACTGAAAATACCCCGGTATTGCAGCAGGATCTGAGGGAAACTCTGCCATTATACCCTTCATGGCATTCTGAAAGCGACTAGAGCGAACGGCTAAGGAAACCTCAAGACTATTGTGGTCCTGAATCCTTTCACGTTCCAGCTCTAATTTAGCTTCAGCAAGTCTGCGGGTGGCCCTATCCTCATCTAACCTAGCTTCAGCGAGTCTGCTCTCCTGTTCTAACTTCGCTTCGGCGAGTCTACGGTTCGCCCTATCCTCTTCTAACTTAGCGTCAGCGAGTCTACGCTCCTGTTCTAACTTCGCTTCGGCGAGTCTACGGTTCGCCCTATCCTCTTCTAACTTAGCGTCAGCGAGTCTACGCTCCTGTTCTAACTTAGCTTCTTTAGCCGCCAATTCTGCTTCGCGCAATGCTAACTTACGCTCAGCTAATTCTGATTTGAAATTTTTGCTAACGTTAGTATCTTCACTAACTCTACGTGGACGCCGACTATCATCAACAAATTGATAGTGCTCCTCGCTAAGGATCCCTGTTGGACTATCCTGCGCAACTGACTCTTCAACCGTAGGGGTTCTAATCATATTTACGAAACCTTACTACACAGAAGAAAAGAAAGAAAAACCTAACTGGGCAATCCGGCAACGATAAAATCTCTAACCTGAGATGTGGATCGGCCCTCCTTGCGAAATGGATGTCGCCACGTGGTCGAACTGAACGGTCTGAAACTGTCCGGACTCTTTCTCCAGCACTGAATCGTCAATCGTCGATCTTGCGGTGAGGATCCTCCTTGATCTGGTCGATTTGCGTCGAATCCCTGGTCGGTTTTGCAGATCCCGGTCGAATTCCGCTGATCCCGCCAAAACCACTGGATACCGCCAAAGTCGTTAGATCACCAAACTCGATAGAACTCCACCAACTCGATGAACTCTATCGCCCAGGACGAATCTCACCTAAAACTGATCGGTGTATCGACTGACTATCCCACCGCTGCCACCAAAATTCACTGTCACGACTTCGCCTTTGCGATAGTCGATATGCCGGAGAAAATTTAAGTCGACTATCTATCGTAATAAAGTGAAAAACTCCTTGCACAGTATTAGATGTTTTATTAACGAATACAGTTCGAAAACTTTATCAAACGACGCGACAGATACAAAAAAACAGTTTCAACTTCGATCAAGCAATGGCGAACAATGGCGAACAAGAAGCAGAAGAGCCGAAGTAGTTCGCGACAGCCTTATATATACAAGCCCTCCAGGCTACAGGCTACAGGCTAAAACGTTCAAATATTCGCGCAACAATCCAAACACGCAACGTTGTGCAATACCCCATGCACCACCTGCGCCGGAAATCCCAAAATTATAGGTCCAGGCACGCACCTGCGTTTACGCGGGCGTGACAATGATGATGATGACAATGAAGATGACGATGGTGATGGTGATTGTAATGGTGATGATGATGATGCCATTACGGAAAACCGGTTTTATTAGAATTTTAATTTTTATGGCTTGGAGCAGGAAGCTATTTCTTTTAACTGAATATGACTTGTTAGTTCACAAACTGTCAAATGCCTAGCAGAACTAGGGCGCCGTTCATGGTTATTTAAAAACCTGTCTTCTCAATAGCTTGATCGAAGACAGGCTCATAAAGGTCACACAGGCTCATAAAGGTCACACAGATTCACTTCACCTAATAATATTAAATGCAATTTTCTAACAACCTTTAAGCGCTTTTTCGGCCGAAAACCACCAACACAGAGTGTTTCTTTTTACAAAATCAGTACAATTTTGATTACTAACTAAAATAGCTAAATAATTGCTATTGTTAAATCTACAAGATAGACGCTTTGAAATAGGTAGCTTATAAAAGATTGTGCTGATTAAAAACATATATATATTGCCAAAGTTAATTATTTCTAAGTTCAATACTATGTATGGTCCTTAAAAAACGGCATGCTATAATGACGTCAAAGCCATGAAATCAGCTGATCACAACTGAAATGACAGCTGATTTTTTAACAGCTGGTCTTTGTATATTGGAATTATTAAGTAGAAACAAAAAACCGTAAAAAACTTGGTTTTTTTTTAATCTTTCATAATTTTGTAATTCTGCGAATAAAAATGTTTTGCAAAATATTTTTTGATGATAGTAAGTTTATAAAATATGAAAACATTGACCACAGTCTTCTTAATAATTGATATGTGAAGTATGTGAAGATTGAAAATTTTGGAAACTTTCGTATCAATATGGAACATAAAAAATTGTATTAACAATTTTTATGTTGAAAATTATGGGTCGTTTTTTTAAATAAACTAGAAATTTTACGTTCGTTTCTCTACATAAAATTGGCAGTTTTTAAAAAAAGTATAACTTTTTAATTGATTTTAATCTATAATTCACTCAAATATTGTTCAGTTAAACTAAAATATTATTAGAATATAAAATCCGCAGCAGTAAATGAAGCCACAAAATGTTAACTTGATTGAGAAATTAAAAAATTTAAGCTATTTTTGAATCAATATAAAATCTATATTGTGATAGCTCAACGTCATTCACTCACTCACTCACTCACTGATGTCCGCTTAATTTATAGCGCTGTACAAAAAGTCTACCTCGGATAATAAGTTTTATGACTTGAAATTTATAAATATATATAATGTATGAACGAAATAAATATTTTAAATAAATAATGAGTTTTAAGGCGACGAGAGTAACGTTTTTGCTGGCGATATGTACCGGTTGCTTTTCCGTTCCCGGTTGCTTTCCAGTTCCCTACTGCTTTCCCGTTCCCGGTCGCTTTTTTTGTTTTCAGATTTTTTTCAAAAATTCATTTTTTTTGTTTTTGGCTTTTAAACTCAAATTTAAACTTTTCTCGTTCCATAATTTTTTGTGATCAGAAAACCAAAATCTGTAAAAAGTCGACATTGAGCTAAATTTTCAAACTTTTGAAAAACTGAAACTTTTGTAGCTCAAATTTTTCAAAAGTTCAACTTTTTGTTTTTGGCTTTTAAACTCAAATGCTAAATTAAACTAGAACTTTTTTATAGCTTTTTGTAATTAGTAAAGTCGCCTTCGAGCTGAGTTTTTAAAAACTTTCGGGAAACTCAAACTCGCTGACACCGGTATCGCAGAATTTTTTAAAACTCACACTTCTTTGTTCTTGGATTTTTAACTTAATTTAATTTAATTGTAATTTTATAGCTTCATGTAGTTTCTGTATATTTTTTGTTTTATAAATATTAGAAACTGTTTACCGAAATGTGAACAATTTATTCAAAAATTTTGGCAGGCTCATAGGAAAATTGTTTTATACTTTTTGTGCGCCAGAATACGTTGTTTTGAAAGAATGCATTTCTAGGATGTTTTAAAATCCAAAATTACAAATTTATTAAAATTCTATCAACCTTTTTTCAGCTTGATAATTTCTTGTTTTGTGCACATATGTGGGTTGATAATTTTTTGTTCTGTGCACATATTTGTGTTGATGCGTGTTAAAGATGCGTGCAACTTTTTTATTGATTTTTTTCTTTTTTTTCATCTCTTGCTGAGTTTTATTTATGTAAATGCATTGATGCATGAATTACTGCAATTTTGTCTTTTTACCTAACTCATTCATGTTTCTCGCTTTTTTTCTCTCTTTTTCCTTTTTTCTCAATAATTATTTTCATAGAATTGTTTTTTTTATTCATTATTGGTTTTTCACTTTTAATCAGTTTCAGCAGTTTTAATATTTTTTTCCAAAACAAGATACCCCAACTTTGTTAAGTCACTCACCTTTCTAAATTCCTACCATTAACAACGTGCCATCTTTATTCTAATAAGATAATAATATTTACAACATTCAAACACAATGTTAGATTAATTTGATTGCCTCAGAATGAGTTAATTAACATGAATTTGCATAGAATTACATAATTATTAGATAATATAAAATGTAATCATGCAAGATTGATCGGTTCAGTCATTTCTTATAAAAAAATGAAATTTTCTAAGTTACTTAAATTTATCATAGCTTTATTAAAATTAGAAAAAAATAGTGTTAAGAAATTCAGAGAGGGTACGGGGCCAATGTTCCCGACCCGCCCCGCTTTTCCTAGCCGACGATTCTGATCATGTTTCTGCGACGGTAGAATTGATGTTTAAACATAGGAAAACAAAATACCCTTTGAGTTTATGCAATAAAAGATTTATGGCTCTTGGACGTGCTCAGAAAATCTTGGTTATGTGTGTGTCGGTGTGGATGTGAGTGTACGTCAATTTTTGTCGTACGTCCATTGTGGATGTGTGTGTGTGTGTTTGTAACTGAATTGTTTACGTGATGATAGTGTATGTGAGCCTCTAATGCGTGCGTGTGTTTTGTCTTGTTTGATTGCAAATCGATTGACAAATCGTTTTTAACTGTGCGCGAAATAAAATACTCTGAATGCGATAAAATGATGAAAACATGAGCTATGTAAGCTGCTGAAAATTTAACATCTGCAAAAAACAACGTTAATTATATAACTAAACCATTTCAACCTGGTAAAAGAAAGAGGAAAGAGAAGAAAGAGAGAGAGAGAGAGAAAGAAAGAGAGAGAGAGAAAGAGAGAAAAAGAGAGAGAGAAAGAGAAAGAAAAAAAGAGAGAAAGAGAAAGCAAAAACAAATTAGATGGATGATGCACATTGGAAGTGGTAGAGAAACATGGAAGAAGAGGGAGGTAGGGAAGGAAAAGGGAAGGAGAAAATCAAGGGGGTACGAGTGAGTGGAAGACAATAGTGGAAGTCAATAAATGAAAAATCAATTTACTGTGGTGCATGGAACATCTTGTGTAGATGTGTGGTTGCGTGCGTGTGTGCGTATCTGTGTGTATGTGTGTGTCTGTACTTGTGGGTGAGTGTGTAGTTTGTGGGTTAGTATGTGTATGTGTATGTGTGCGTGTGAGTAGGTCGTTAAAAGTTATTTAAACAAAGATAACAACTGGTGAAAATAGTAATTTAATGAAACGATTTCAAACTTGTGAATAAACTAAAAGTCCCTGACTTTGAAGTGCACTTAATAAAATAATATTAAAAGCTATTTTTTTAATAACCTATTATAACACCAACTTCACATCTGCTCAATTAAAAATAAATACAACGGAATTTTTTTTAATTTAGAAAAGCTTTTGTCTCAACAAAAATCAAAATCAAATTTTTATTTTAAAGAAAACAAAAAAAGTAAATTGGGAAAAAAAACAGAAAGAAATAAGATAGCATAAGAGAATGGGCGGGTCAATAAAATTCCTCATAACAATGATAACAACAGAACCGCTTGTCGTTGTGGGAATGATGTCGAACAAATGAAGAAAATACAATCAAATCGGTGGAAAGCACACTTTCTGGACGGTCAGACGGATGGACGTGTAAAGGAATGCGGTGACCATGGACATGATTATTATTATTATTATTATTATTATTATTATTATTATTATTATTATTATTATTATTATTATTATTATTATTATTATTATTATTATTATTATTATTATCATCATCATCATCATCATCATCATCATCATCATCATCATCATCATCATCATCATCATCATCATCATCATCATCATCATCATCATCATCATCATCATCATCATCATCATCATCATCATCATCATCATCATCATCATCATCATCATCATCATCATCATCATCATCATCATCATCATCATCATCATCATCATTATCATTATCATTATCATTATCATTATCATTATTATTATTATTATTATTATTATTATTATTATTATTATTATTATTATTATTATTATTAGTATTAGTATTAGTACAAGAATTAGTATTAGTTTTAGTATTAATATTATTATTATTATATCGTCGTAATGGTTGAAGATAGCACTAAGAAGATGGGGATAGCCGTGCAAATTGCAAAAAATCAAAAGAACGATCGGACGGATGGATGAGCAAGAAATTGATGGATTGGATCACATTTGATCAACGAAGGAGAGCAAGAGACGCAGGCCTGCAAAGAAAGTGGTGTGACTCAGAAAATGATGGTAGAGATGATGATGATGATGATGATGATGATGATGATGATGATGATGATGATGATGATGATGATGATGATGATGATGATGATGATGATGATGATGATGATGATGATGATGATGATGATGATGATGATGATGATGATGATGATGATGATGATGATGATGATGATGATGATGATGATGATGATGATGATGATGATGATGATGATGATGATGATGATGATGATGATGATGATGATGATGATGATGATGATGATGATGATGATGATGATGATGATGATGATGATGATGATGATGATGATGATGATGATGATGATGATGATGATGATGATGATGATGATGATGATGATGATGATGATGATGATGATGATGATGATGATGATGATGATGATGATGATGATGATGATGAAGATGACAATGAAGATGACGATGATGATGGTGATGATGATGATGAAGATGATGGTATAGAGGAAGATTAAAGTTCTGATAATGACAGCGTCATCAAACACCTACTTCAGTAACCCTAGCAGAAGGAATGTTATAATTATAGCATGGCATGGAAAAAAATTTGAAAAAATAAAACTAATTTTGCTTAAAAAAGTTTTGCCTAAAAATTAATTTTGCTTATAAAAACTTATTTTGCTTAAAAACTAATTTTGCTTAAGAAAAACTAATTTTTTTGAAAAAATAAAATAATTTTTCAAAAAACTAAAAAAAAATTTTTGGAAAAAAAGGAACACTATTTGCCATCAGTTTGTCTCCTGGTATTATGAGTGTTGCATAAAGTTATTTTTTATATGGATTTGTACACGGGTTGTATTGGAAGTCACAGGAAATATTTATACCGTGGAGGATGTGATGCTAGTTGATGTTGATGATGATTGGGAACGAGGGTTGGTGTTGTGGTTTAAGCTCTTATTTGGTAATATGGTTAGAGTGATAATGTAGGTGGTAGACAGTGATGGTGTCGACATACATAATTGACGATGTATTTGCATGTTAGGCATCAGCGTGGCGCTGTGAGCTGGCACTGCAATTGTCACAGATTATTATTTTTCGTCAGTTTTCGAAGGTCTAAAACTTGGATTATAAAATCGCTCTTTATAACTACAAAGTACAAAGTGTGCGATCTATCGGTGAAAATTCTTTTTGTGAAAATAAAACTACCGTAACGGATTCAACACCCAATGACATATATAATATGTAAGCTAATTACAACTTAACAGCTTTGTACTTGCTTCGGCAACACATAAAGTAATAATATAGTGAAACAAACAGGTTTTGAAATAAAAAATTAAAATAAATTATAAATATAGCAAAGAGTAAAAAGTAAATTAGTAAAATAATAAAAACCGAGCGTTCCAGAATGAGTGATCAGCGTAATTATATATAAGATTGTTATTTTTTTTCTTTTTCTTTTTTTTTCTTGTTTACGCTCTTCATGTACACATGCATTTCCTATTCAATCAACCCGTTACTTCAATGCATTGTCTCCAACTATTTCTCTCTCTTGAGTTTTTGTTTTTCATTATTTATTTGTTTACATTCTCTAGTTCATCATCTTCTTTTTCATCTTCCATCTCTCCAGTTTCACAATAAGTCACTACGCATCTTCATCTTTAGACATCTTTGAAACCATTGTCATGAACAACCAGCGTGAACTGTAAGCGCTCTTTAAATCAAGGCCGGCTTGAATGCTTGGACGAGCGAACGAGCATCGTATTTTACATTGATGAGAAATTATTGAACAGTTTATCGAAGGGTTTCTGAAGTTTAAACGAAAGCCAGAGCTGAAACAGAGAGTGCAAATTTGAAGTTTTCTGAAAGAAAATTCTTATTCAGAGATGTACATGGTTGGTTACAGAGATGTTTTTTTATAAAAAAAAAAAAGATGGATTATTTTTTGTCCCGCTGGGACATCTGCATCTTTGCTTGCGTCCTGCGCCTGCTAGCGTGTTAAAATCAATGTAAAGATTGATGAATGCATGTAAAGATTAATGAACAGATGTAAAGATTAGTTATTTATCATTGCATCTCTATCATAAACAAGACATTTTTCAACCATGTGATAATAAAAAATATTTTTTTTTAATTTTTGCCTATTTTTAAGCATTAAATCACATGCAAAAATTTCAAGCTATTTTACATAGAAAAACAATTTTTTGCAAATGTTTTGCATCTAAAAAAATAGCTCTCTGCAGAGATTCTGTTCTCTCATAAAATATTCTGGAGAATCCTTGCAACTACACGCCGTGATTTTCAGTGCAAACTTTCAAAGTTCAGAATTTCAATCTGATCCCGAATAACCGACCATCTGAGCATAAAACCCGTCATAATTCAAACAAAAAATAAGAAAAAAAATCGCATCAAACTCCCTCCGTTATAAAGAATATATGCCCCCACCCCCTTTATGTCCACCCCCTCTTTCTTATAAAAATATACATCGCCATATAAGTGCACCCTCTCTCTTTCTCTTATAAAAATATCGACCCCATTCCCATACTCTATAGATAGATACAACTTGCTTTAATCCAGCTGCCAAAGCAGGGGCTGTATGTCTACCTTTAAGAATCCTTATGTGAAAGAAAGTATCCTGCGCAAGATGGCCTTGAGTGATTGACTGAATATCTATGGGTGTACGTCAGTGTACTTCAGTGTACGGACGGACGGAGATTTGGAAGATCACATTGTACGAGAACCTTGTTATTGAATGCAGATTTAAGAACGATACGGCCGTATTCATTGTCTGTCTTCTTTAGCTTTACGCGCGGTAACAAATAGTTTCTTTATTCACAAAGAATATGGCAATGAAAGTATCAATTTTGTTTAAATCGTTAATAAAATACGATACCAATATCGATAATAACAATAGTATTAACTTTGTTAATATAGTTATGATTATTTTTGTAATTGTCATCCTAATAGTTATAAATATAATTATTAAGGCAAAGAAATCCTCTAGTTATCATCACGATCATTTAATATAATCTAAAATCGGACATGATTACAGGCAACCTCATCTTACAACTCATATTTCCACTATATTTTTCTTCCTTTCTTTCTTTCTCATTTTTCCCTTAGTTTTTACTTTTTTTCTCTTTCTCTATTTTCCCTCTTTCTCTCTAGTACTGTTTCTCTTTCTCCCTTGTTCACTCCCTTTTCTTTCAATTCTGATTATTTTGAAAGTTTTTATTTGACGTCATTTGTTGTTCAACCGCACACAATGAAACCATTATACATTGGGTCTGAGAAAAGTACAAAATTGCTCAACAAAATTTGATAAAGTGAAGACAGAAGCGATAAAAGCGATAAAAGCGATAAAACGAAGCCGTTAACGCACTTCTGAAATTACTCAAGAAAAATATTTTTTTTCATTTTTGAAAATAACTTTTAATCACAGAAACACTTTCTCGGATTTTTTTTTAGAAAGAAAATGAACTTTATTTCTTTCATCTTGTTATTCGTATTTTCTTTTTCTTCATCAACATCATCGTCGTCGTCGTCATCGTCATCTTCGTCGTCATCATCGTCATTATCATCGTCATAATTATCGTAACCGTCATCGTAATTACCATTATAATCATCATCATCATCGTCGTCGTCATCGTCATCATCATCATCATCATCATCATCATCATCATCATCATCATCGTCATCGTCATCGTAATTATCATTATAATCATCATCATCAATGTCATGGTCATCATCATTTTCCTGTCTTTTTTTTCTTCTTATTACATTATTGTAACTTCAAATCTTACTGCCGGCAAGTCATTATCATCGCCATCATATTCACCAATTCCATCATTATCAGCACCAACATCATCATCATAAGCTTCATTGCAGTAAAACCAGCAATACTTACTAATAGCATAAAGACATCTGAAGTAATGAATTTACGAGCCATTACGGTTGGATCGTTCGACGGTGACAACAAAAAATAAAATAATACAAGATTATTTTAAAAAAAAATTAAATTAAACTATAGAGTGTAGATAGAGAGTGAGAGCAGAAAATAAAGAAAAGAAAAGAAATATATAATATCGCGTTTACATTATGTTGTTTTATTTCTAAAATATTTTAAAAATATTCACATAAATATATGTACTTTGTTTAATTAATTAAGTTCAACACATCACTGACATAGGTCGATGGGGCGTGGTCTGTTTAAATGATTGATGGATAAACAGATAAACAATTAATTGGACACCTGATAAGAAAATATTGAACGAAAAGAAATAATAATTGTGTTGCTTGAATAAATATTCAATTATTTTGTTGAAACCAAATAAATAAAATATTTATTACTAATAAATTTAAAATATTACTAATTAAATAATTTTCAGTTAATAATAATTATTGTGAAATACAAATGCATTTTAAGCTGATCAATACATCAATACATCAATATAACCTTATCCGTCATTTTTTACTGGCAATTTCTAGTGATTGTTGTACTTTTTAATAAAATGATTATTTTAAAATAATGACATTTTGACAAAGCCCATAAAAGTTCTGTTGAATGAACTGCGACAAAAGACATAAGAAATGTAAACTGAGCAGAAGACACAGAGAAGAGAGAGAAATTAATGGACATGCTTAGGTTGCTAAGAGTTGCAGTCGGCCTATTTTCCAACGACGTTCGGTTCGATTTGCCACTGTGGTAATTTGAGTATATGCGCGCGTGTGTTTGTATGTGTGTGTGTGTGTGTGCTTGTATGTGTGTTCGTTTATACGTGTGTGTTTTTTATGTGTGTATGATTGTATGTGTGTGTGCCGGTGCATATATGTGTTTGGGTTTGTATGTGTTTGTGTCAACTCCGCCTCGCTAATTGCGAGCCAGTCCCAAGCCTGGAGAAAGGAGGAGGGAAAAGTTATGATCCACAACAGGAAGTACTTAGCTGCTTCCTACATACAGACATTTCAGTCTTAAAACACATGGTGTAAAGGACTATAAACTATTATAAAAAAAAAAAAAATGCGTTTGTGTGTGTGTTTGTATGTGTTTGTATGTGTTTGTTTACGTGTGGGACTGTGCATATGCGTAGCTGAATTGCGGTTTTGTGAAGCTGCAAAAGCCATGACCATACGAAAATTGGACTAATATAGAAAATTAGCAGCTTAACTAAACAATAATGACATTATTATGATTATGAAGGCGATAAGAATTATAACAAAGGTGATGATGATGATGTTGATGATGATAATGATGATGATGATGATGATGATGATGATGATGATGATGATGATGATGATGATGATGATGATGATGATGATGATGATGATGATGATGATGATGATGATGATGATGATGATGATGATGATGATGATGATGATGATGATGATGATGATGATGATGATGATGATGATGAGGAGGAGGAGGAGGATGAGGATGAGGATGAGGATGAGGATGAGGATGAGGATGAGGATGAGGATGAGGATGAGGATGAGGATGAGGATGAGGATGAGGATGAGGATGAGGATGAGGATGAGGATGAGGATGAGGATGAGGATGAGGATGAAGAGGATGATGATGGTGGTGGTGGTGGTGGTGGTGGTGGTGATGATGATGATGATGATGATGATGATGATGATGATGATGATGAGGATGAGGATGAGGATGAGGATGATGAGGATGATGATGATGATGGTGATGGTGGTGGTGGTGGTGGTGGTGGTGATGATGATGATGATGACGATGACGATGACGATGACGATGACGATGATGATGTTGATGATGATGATGATGATGATGATGACGATGATAATGATGATGGCGACGATGACGATGACGATGACGATGATGATGATGACAACGATGATGATGTCAG
>OZ022242.1:33910672-33953172 GCA_963978895.1 Erpobdella octoculata | reverse complement strand
AAATAGTTGATTGGCGCTAAATATTCTAAAGAAAATGCAAAACACGAATAAATGTATTTCTTTCGTCTGTAATTTAAATTTATGTGCAACTTGAGGTAGACAACAAGAGATAATTTTGTTTTGTTTTAAAAGTATTATAAACACAAACATCCTGTATATTTAAATTGTACAACTTATCATAAATATTCAAATTATACAATTAACTATGAATAATTGAGCTGTACAACTTATCATGAATATTCAAAATACGCAATTAACCACCTCGTATGTTTAAAGTTATTTCTGTTATTTTAAAAGTGAAAAATAATGACGATGGTTATTGATTATGGCAAGAAGCTATTGATGAACATTTTAAGAAATTAATTGCTTTCTCGCAATTTATTTTTAATTTCATTATTATCGTCAGGTTTTCAACACTTGAAATTTAAAACGATTGAATTTAAATGTTCAAAATGAATAATTACATTTCAGTAATCCTAATAAATAAATTAATTAAAGCAGGTCATGACGTGATCATGCATATTTAAGTAAGGAAAAATTATTAAAGTTTAGGGATTTTATGAAAACTGGTCCAGGTTCTGCTCTAATGCTGAAGAGAAGAATATGTGTTAATGATGAAATCTGCAATAATTTTTATCAAACTATAATTAAAAAAAGGATTATACTGGAACATTTGAGGATGACGATGATGGTGATGGTGATGGTTGTAGTGGTGATGATGATGATGACGATGACGATGACAATGACAATGATGATGATAATGATGATGATGGTGATGATGATGATGATGATGATGATGATGATGATGATGATGATGATGATGATGATGATGATGATGATGATGATGATGATGATGATGATGATGATGATGATGATGCTGATGAGATGGTGACGATGATGATGACGATGACGATGATGATGACGATAACGATGACGATGACGATGATGATGATGATGATACTGATAATGATGACGACGATGACAATGATGAGAATAATCATGATCACGGATAAAATGAATAATTGAAAAAACCCACGAAAACTAAAAACGAACAAGGATTGAACTAAACAAGAGTAAATGAACAAACCAAATGAAACTTAATTTCTTTGGGAGAACATAAAAGTACAAGAAAGAGGCATTATCGAATGAGACCTGATTAAGTACTGAAAGGGTATAGACCTATGGAAAGAGTAGACTCTGAGTATTAAATAAAGATATGGGCATAGAAAACCGTTCAAGTTGTGTTATTCGTATGTTTACAAACAGAAGACGTTTATGCTTTATTTTATCAAAGAAGAGAATGTAGAAGAGCGAAGAACAAAAAAAAATATTAACTGAGTTTAAAAGAGGTGAGTGAGTGAGTGAGTGAGTGAGTGAGTGAGTGAGTGAGTGAGTGAGTGAGTGAGTGAGTGAGTGAGTGAGTGAGTGAGTGAGTGAGTGAGTGAGTGAGTGAGTGAGTGAGTGAGTGAGTGAGTGAGTGAGTGAGTGAGTGAGTGAGTGAGTGAGTGAGTGAGTGAGTGAGTGAGTGAGTGAGTGAGTGAGTGAGTGAGTGAGTGAGTGAGTGAGTGAGTGAGTGAGTGAGTGAGTGAGTGAGTGAGTGAGTGAGTGAGTGAGTGAGTGAGTGAGTGAGTGAGTGAGTGAGTGAGTGAGTGAGTGAGTGAGTGAGTGAGTGAGTGAGTGAGTGAGTGAGTGAGTGAGTGAGTGAGTGAGTGAGTGAGTGAGTGAGTGAGTGAGTGAGTGAGTGAGTGAGTGAGTGAGTGAGTGAGTGAGTGAGTGAGTGAGTGAGTGAGTGAGTGAGTGAGTGAGTGAGTGAGTGAGTGAGTGAGTGAGTGAGTGAGTGAGTGAGTGAGTGAGTGAGTGAGTGAGTGAGTGAGTGAGTGAGTGAGTGAGTGAGTGAGTGAGTGAGTGAGTGAGTGAGTGAGTGAGTGAGTGAGTGAGTGAGTGAGTGAGTGAGTGAGTGAGTGAGTGAGTGAGTGAGTGAGTGAGTGAGTGAGTGAGTGAGTGAGTGAGTGAGTGAGTGAGTGAGTGAGTGAGTGAGTGAGTGAGTGAGTGAGTGAGTGAGTGAGTGAGTGAGTGAGTGAGTGAGTGAGTGAGTGAGTGAGTGAGTGAGTGAGTGAGTGAGTGAGTGAGTGAGTGAGTGAGTGAGTGAGTGAGTGAGTGAGTGAGTGAGTGAGTGAGTGAGTGAGTGAGTGAGTGAGTGAGTGAGTGAGTGAGTGAGTGAGTGAGTGAGTGAGTGAGTGAGTGAGTGAGTGAGTGAGTGAGTGAGTGAGTGAGTGAGGGAGTGAGCAAGCCAGTGAGTGAATAAGTGGGTTGATGGATCGGTGAATATGCGGAGACGTAAACGAGTGGATCAGTGAATAAGTGGATGGATTATTGTGTTGGTGAAGGCGTGAGTGAGTGGATTAGCAGGTGGTTCGAACTGTTGAAGATTTTTTTCTCTAACATTTTTCCATTTAAAACAACCTGCCAAGTAATCCCATTAACACCTCCGAGTATATTATAATGAAAACAATTTGTTAAATTGACGACGTGAACTTTTTTAAAAATCTTTTGTTTCTCTGTTTCTCCGTTTCTCTTTTTATTTTTCTCCATCCTTCTCTCTTTTTCTCTCTCCCTTTCTCTCTCTCTCTCTCCCTTTTTTCTCTCTTTCTTTCTCTCTCTTTTTCTTCCTTACTTTTTCTCCCTCTCCCTCTTTTTCTCTCCCACTTTCGCTTTCTCGATTTTTTCTATTTTTTTCTATTTTCCCCTTTTTTTTCTTTCAACACATATTCACTACTACATCACCACAACCACCTCACAAACCAAAGAGTGATAAGCACCAGGGGTCACGACCTTTTCATTACCCTTTTGACCTTGTTCTCAATATACGGTTCAGCCGTTGGGAATTCCGTGGTAATTATAACCACGATTATTACTACTGTCGGTTTAAATAATAATATTGGAAATAATAATAATACAAATAATAATAATAATAATAATAATAATAATATTAATAATAATAATAATAATAATAATAATAATAATAATAATAATAATAATAATAATAATAATAATAATAATAATAATAATAATAATAATAATAATAATAATAATAATAATAATAATAATAATAATAATAATAATAATAATAATAATAATAATAATAATAATAATAATAATAATAATAATAATAATAATAATAATAATAATAATAATAATAATAATAATAATAATAATAATAATAATAATAATAATAATAATAATAATAATAATAATAATAATGTTTTGTTTTTATGGTTCTCTTTATGTGAATTTATATTATTACAAATTATCATTATCAGTACTGTTATTATCACATCACGGCAGTTGCGATAGAAATAATTGTAATAATAATAATAAAGACCCTTTACGATGTTACTGGAGCATGTAACTGGAGAGAAAAAAGAACACATAAATTCAATCGTTGTCTATCATTAACAAGCGAATAAGCTAAATCATTGTTTCCATCGATTTATCATTTGAAACATAAAATCGACAACTTAAACCATCGTCATCATCGTCACCACCAATATTTACAAATATCACAGCAGAACTACTTTCCGGTTTTCACATCCTGGCGGAGCATCCATGCGGACAACAACGGAATGGAGCGTTACGGAGTATCATTATCATCATTTTCTTTTCTCTTCTGCAAGTAACGTATGACGGGTCATTTTTGCTTAACGAAGCGTTCCTCAAAAATCACTTCGCTTATTTTTATTATGAATCCTATTTTTCTTTTCTTTTTTTGTGATCATGTATTTTATATTTCATACAGCTAGTCTAAGGGAAAAAAATGCAATTAGCTATTTAATTTTATTGAGCTGAATTTATTTTCCTTCACTGTTTTCATTCCATCTCAATTTCTCTTTCTCTCGTTCTGTCTCTTTCACTCGCTCTCTCTTGTTTTTCTTTCTCTATCTTTTCTCTCTCTCTGTATTCCTCTTTCATTTATGTTTCTTATTTCTCTTCTTCTTATTTAAATTTTCTTCGTCGTCCATAGCGAATAAAACATTGAAAAACAAGTAATTCTAAACATAACAAAAGTAATAATATACATATGCATGAAACCTCACCAACACACACACACACACACACACCTTCTAAAAAAGATATAACAATATCACGAACAATAAACACACGGCCAGGAACAAGAAAAAGAATATCACATTCGTGAACAAACGGTCAGAAACAAACAAAAAATATCACATTAGTGAACAAACACACAAATGAAGAGATAAACGGACAGAAAAAAACGACAAAGGAGAAATCACTTGAGCATAGATGAAGAAACCGAATTCAGTCTGGAAGGAGAGCACAGCTTGAAAGCAACTAACAGGAACATCACATATGGGGATGAGTTTTGTCATTACGACAACTACTGGACGGGTATTTCTTTCAAAAATATATTTATCTTAATTATTGTAAATTTTGATAAATTATAATTTTCCCGGACGCTGTTGGGTTAATCTTAATCACAAACATGTAAAAAAATTGCTTTAAATTAAGGTCATAAAATAAATATTATTATGCAAGCTTCGAATTTTTTTACACTAAAACGGTTCCTTAAAGCATAAAAGGAATAAATTCATAATGCAATGCATTACAAAGAGGTTTCGCAATAAAACTAAGGTTTTCAATCCGAAATAAGTTACAGCAGTGGTTATTATTACCAGATTTTTCTGCCATCTTCATCGCCGATTCCCCTGATTGTGTTAAGCTTGACCTTGCTCTATCTGGCTTTTCCGTCTTCCACCAACATCGACAAAATGGCAAAAAAGGCGGTGGTACTTGCATAATTTACAATAATGAGTTTAAAATCTCTTCATACGAGGCTGGCCTCTACAACAAATTTGAACACTGCTCGTTAAAATAAGAGACAGATCTACCTCCTTAATTTTAACCTGTCTCTATCATCCTCCTGACACCTCATACTCTACATTCATTGAGGAACTTTCTGATCTTCTAGACAAACTCATCATTAACAAACTCGATTTCTTATTATGCGGTGATTTCAACTCTCCTCGGGGTCCTAACTCTCCTACCAAGTCCAGCTTTTCCATAGACCACCGTCTTTCTGAAATTCTTGACAACTACAATTTGTTACAGCATGTTACTCCGGCAACCTCTTGGACCTTATCATTACCCCCAATAGCTCTTCCTTAGTGTCTAATCTCATTGTCTCAGATTTTCCCATCTCCGACCATCTCGCCATTTCATGCGATATCAAATTTCGGGTCGAAATTCAAAATAAAATTTCAGCTTTCGTCACATCCATAAAATTGATCTTACAAAATTCAACACCGACTTGCTAGATTCCGGACTAATTGACAATGAATTCACATCCGTCGATGTTTATGTCATAGCAATGAATGATACTTTCCTGAGGCTGTTGGATTGTCACGAGCCTGTTACCAAACGCACCAAAAGAGTTAGCACCCACCATTTTTTTTGTACTACCTCCCGAAGTCATCAAAATCATACGGTACAGAAGAAGGGCGGAAAAAATGTTTTATCGCGACAAAAATCCCACCAACAGGAAAAATTACAATATTGCAAGAGACGCCACCAGGAAAGCCATCGTCAGGGCCAGATCTGATTCAATTTCCGATCAGCTGCTATCCGCTTCTAACAATCCTAAACTCTTGTGGAAACTAACTAATTCACTACTGCATAAAAACAAGAAAAACATTTAGCACGATGATGAATGTTCCACTCTCGCTCTTCAGTTCGCTGCTTTTGTTCAAGATAAAATCAGAAAGATCCACGACTCACTGTCATCTCAGAATTGTTCCCAGCAACCCATATAACTCAAGACCTCTCGGCATCTAACCTCTAACCTCTGAGGCGCTGGTGGCAGAGCGGTAGAGCGTTCGCCTGTCGATCGTTAGGTCGGCAGTTCGAACCTCGCCGGCGTCACCAGCGTAACTCCCTTAAGCAAGGAGTTCACTCGCATTGCTAAAAGGGTAGGCGCCTATAAATGGCTGCCTCTGCAAATGCCCTTTCTCACCTTCGAGCAAGACTTGTCTTGATAAGGCGAATGCTAAATCTCAAAAAAAAAAAAAAAAATTCTCCAACTTACTCCAGTTTCTATATCTGAGGTAACCAATCAATCTCAACATTTCAACTCTCACCTATAGTGTCTTGAATCTGTCATCTCCGCCCTATCTCTTTAATCTCCTTCATCCACAAGACCATGGAGTCAATCTTAGATCCGCGGGAAAAGCATTGAAATGTTCCAGATTCAGCTCTAATTTTTTGTCCAGGGGTTTCAGACACGCAGCTCCGATCATCTGGAACAAACTACCTTCGCAAGCAAAGACAGCTGCTTCTCTCTCTTCCTTCAGGAAACTTCTGAAGCTACAGTTCAAATCTAACTAATTACTTGTTATAACTATTTATGTGTTTTCCTACTTCTGAATTTGCTGACTTTTTTTATTTCCAGAGCCTCAGTCGCGTTTTGTTATCTGGCGCTTTATAAATAAATAAAATAAAATAAAATAGTAGGGACTCTCAAAGTTTATCAGCCCTTACATCAAATGCAAAAAAACTCTTAAAATGGCTTGAAAAAAAATTAATTATAATATAATTATAATAGTTATTCTATAGCATCTTCTATTTTTCAATGGTTGAAATTATTAACTAGGTCAGAGCGGAACAGTTTTTTTTAACATTCATCCACCATCTCATTTCAACACTGACAGCCGCTTCATGAGCGCAATTTTCGTTGTTTCCATTTAGCGGAAGGAAATAGGAAATCTATAAAAAAATATAAATTTTTTTTTTGTTTAAAATTAATTCAAACAATGATTTGAGTTTGAATTAGTCGTTAAAAAATTAAAAATATAACGCTACATGACCGACACATTATGATGACGATGCTGTTTTCGTTCTGGCTTGTACGTCACATTTAAACCTGTTTATTTATGTAGGTACGCATAACTCAGAATCATCGGCGCCATTTATTGCAAATATATTTATAATTATTTATCTTTTTCCAATATTTCTTCTGGTCTTGCGGCAAAGCGATCGAGTCTAGCTTACACGAGGCGACGATATGATTGAACCAGCTGAAGAGTGCAGCAGTCTTCTTTCGAAGTGGAATGACTTGCTCGGAGAGTTTAACGTCAATGAACTGTCAAGAGATTCAGGTTAACCTTTACTGCTTCTAATGTTATCATTGTTTTCTTTTTCTAGCTAAAACATTTTCAGTATAATATCGAGATGTTTATAAATCCACAAGTCGAAAATGGCAGTGTTTTCCATGATTAATAAACACTACTGCGATAGTTATCAAAATTTCCAAAAAAAAATGTACTGATCATTCATCTACGAACGTTTACATAACACACAGGTATTGTCACAATAAGTCAAGTACTTGACAACTGCAGCCCACCGCTGAACTTCGCTTACGACTCCGATGAAGCTGAGGTAGATCTGGATGACTTCATGTGCTCCGGTGAGTCTAATAAGAACGTAGACAAAGAAGAAAGAAAATTAGAACAAACAGAACAAATGTCCAGCATCGGGGGCAAAGACAGAAACATTTCTTATCGAGTCAACGACGCTGGTTCAGTTGTAGCGGTTGACTTGCCGCTTGACTCAGCAGCATGCGCCGGCGATGCCACAAAAGATAAAAACGGAACTGAGTTAGAATAGAGACGTTTTTGAAATATTATCTATTTGTTATCAATATCATGCATATTTGTGTGTATTTGTGTTTGTGTGATTGTAATATATAATATATGTTGTTTATTTACAGTCTCATTAGTAAAGAACCCAAGTCAAGTTTGATGAAAACTCCAGAAGAAACAAAAAACTGCGCAAAAGCAAGAAGTACCGATAAACAACGTCCAAAAGATTTCATCAAAGAATCTGTTTTTATAAGCCGCTGGAAGCTGGACCAGCTGAGGGAAACCTTGGTGGAGAGCGAACATTTAATTCGAAAGTTAATTACGACCAAAAGACCTGTCACAAGTGCTGGAATAGTCGGCAGATCAGTTTCAAAGTCCGTCCAAGTTTCTTCAGAGACGGTTAACGTCGAAAGAGATGTTAAGCGTCCAGAAACGTCTTTTGCGCTGGTACAACCCAGCAGTGAAGTTTTGATCGAGAGTTTTAATTTTGAAGATGACTTCAGAAATGGGAGTTTCTTAGAAGTAGAGGACCTCGAAACAACTAAAAAACCGTCCAAGGGGTTCATCCAGAACAGTGAGACGCTTCTTGATGACTCTGTCCATGAGAGGGACGTCAACAAATTAAATACACTTCAAACAGATCCCAATGCAGAAGAATTACCATCCAAAAAGTCCAGTCCTGCTCTGTTACCAAAACGAAAAGTCACCTTTAACGAAGAAGAGGAAGAAAAAGAAACGAGACAGATAAGTCAGCCATCTCTACGAAGAGAAAACTGGAGAAGAGTAGCGGAGATAAAAGAAATGAAGAGACCAATCATAGGTAATTGGCCACCCAAGAAAGAATTAAAACGACCCTTAGGGGAAGCAGAGTTAGAAATCTGTCGGTCTCATGTGTCAAAAACAAACTCTAAAGAAACAGATGGAGCAGCATCTGTTGCTTTGACTGATCGCATATTTAACTGCAGCTTGGACCAACCAGGCTGTAGCGGCCGAAATTCATTTCACGGTGGTAGTAGATGGTGCCGATCAGTTCAAGCCTTTGATCGATCCCAGTTATATCAAAATGTCTCTAATTGCTGCAATGTCTGCAGTAGAAACGATATAAGAAAGATGTCATCATCTTGCGTAGAGAACGCACCGCAATATGCAGCTATTTCGTCCGTACGGGATGTTCATTCAAACAATGACTCAAACGTTGTATTTGTACCGTATTTAGAAACGGGTCGTTTCAGCGAAGAAGATGAAACTCTGCCAAATTCATATCTGAATTCATTCGACAAGAACAGAAAAGATCCAAAACATCTACATTCGGATTCCACCTCTACCACAAATTTCGAATCTGAGTCTCTGGCTGGTCGCTGTCACCTTCAGCAGCAACTTGCACCAGAACGATTCGCAATCCGAAACGGCATAGACATCGAAAGCTGGATAGCCAACAGTCAGCAAGAGTTTTTTGCGTGCTCTATTGATAGTTCAAAAAACAAAAGAACTGTTGCAACAACGATGAATACTTTCGTTGAAGATGACTACAAAAACAACCCCGGTGATCTTCATTCGCTCACATGTTATCAGAAAGAAGATCTACCGCATGGCTACTATACGGCGGAATCCAGATCTTTTTCGTGTACACAACAAACTCTTAATGACGAAACCAAGCATAAGTGTTTTAAATGCAATGCATGCAATCTAATCTGTCAACAAATGGCCCAATCTACCAGAAACTATTGCTTAGATAATCGCAATAGGAGCCAGGAAAATAACAGTTTTTACTCGGATAAAACACAAAACGGCGTTTATAACACAAATCATCTACCACCATGTTCAAATCATTATCCATGCACCGGATTATTTGAAGACAGTTTGTATCCACGTGTAAAAACTAGAATCGACAAACATTCACAAACGGAAGCTAGCACATGTGAAATAGAAAACAAGCAACAGATGTTGAGAGCACTTTCTGAGAGTCTTAACGACCAAAGCACAATCAGCACAGAGAAGCGTCTTTTCGACACTCCTGAACGTTTAGAAAAAACAGCGCCTGAAAGTTGCGTTGTCGAAAAAGACTCGAACCAGAACATTAATGACAAAAAACTGGAGACAACTTCAACTGGACGAGACAATACAAAAAACAACTGTTTTCAAAAAATCACTAGAACCGGAGAGATACGATTATTTAAAAACTCTGCCGAACAAACCGATATAATTGAATTGATCAATGAACTAACTACTTCTGGCGACGCGGCAAAAAACAAAAACTCTGGTCAACGTCCTTTAATAGAAAATAAAAATTCAAACAAAACAGCAAGAAAGTCAGAACGTCGACCAGAAATCACTTCAAGCCTTCCCCTTGCGGCTCCACAATTCAAGTCCGAAGCCACCAAGCCCAGACGTGTTAAAAAGGACGAGATTTGCAGCAGTGGTGAGACCATAGTCAGAGCCATTGAGTCCGAGTTGCGAAACATCAGGCCGTACTTGGCAGGTGTCAACAAGATGAACAATTCAATTGCAAAAAAGACAACATCTCGATCAGAAAGGAAAAAGTTTCCATGAATTCCTTGCATAAGTTTCAGCTGTCATATTAGAGTAATTTAAATGTCTCGATTTTAGCAATACGTAAATTAATTCAATTGATTTAAATTGTTGTGGATCAAATTCTGTAGATTTGAAAGTGTTTTATTCCGTTGAAATTTAGAATAAAATGTGAAACTGTTTACGAATACAATTTTGGCACAAAACTAAAGCATGTTTTGCATGCTCGTCTCCCACACAAGTTTGTTTCCCTAGTAGTAGACCACAAACTACCAGCTGTCTCACTGAGACGACGATTATTTATAACCTTATTGAAATTAAATCATCAAAAACATCTCCGAGGTTTAAATCCATCTATACAGCAACATGTGCATGTGGCATTTTAGCTAAGTCCATTTAGATAAGCCAGTTGGTTAAGCTATGTGAACTCAAAAAACAGTTTTTTAACAATTATTCTAATTATGCTAATTTTGTAAAATAGAGTTAGAGAATAATGTATATAAGAAAACACGTTTCTGAAAAAAATGACAGAATTTTCTGCTATGGTTCTGGTTGGATTGATTTGAATATATTTTGTTTATAGTTTCTTTTCATTATATTTATTTATTATGTTGTCAACACGAGTTAAATAACTCCTTGCCGAATTACAAACAAAAAAACCACACGAACAGAAAAAAAGCACAACACGACCCCACAAACGAACCGGAAACAAAGAAAAATGTCAACACCACCAATGAATCAATTCAAAAGTAATCAGAAAACATGTCCAAAATCAGCACGACATCACAAGCAAACCGAAAACATAATGACAATTAAACAGAAAACATATCTAAAACTCAACGCGAACTCTCAAGCGAACCAAAAACAGTAAAATGTCGCACATATGGAGTCAGATCAAAAACTAAACATAAAACATAATAATATAAAAAAAAACCGCACGAACAGAAAAAAAAGTACAACAGGACCCCACAAATGAACCGAAAAAAAAGAAAACTGTCAACACCACCAATGAATGAATCAATTCAAAAGTAATCAGAAAACCAGCACGACATCACATGCAAACCGAAAACATAGTGTCAATTAAACAGAAAACCTATCTAAAACCCAACACGACCTCAAAGCAAACCAAAAACATTGCAAAATGTCACGCAATTAGAGGCAGATCAAAAACTAAACATAAAACACATCTAAAACCCCCGTCTTCACAACTCATAAACCTTTTCACCCCAAAAAGCATCTAATAATATCCTAAAAGTATATTTATCTCCAGCTGACACGACCGACTGTGGCAATCTATTCCACTCCTGAATAACTCTATTACCAAAGAAATACTTCCTGCAGTCTTTGTGTGCACCTGATGTCACCAGCTTTCTATCGTGGCCTCTGGTTCTTTCATACGTACAGAAGGTCAGGGACGGACAAACCAAGCTCCTTAGATCTCCAGCCAACAAATCGAATAATAAAATCAAATCCGCCCTGATTCTTCTATATTTCAATGTCGGAAGCTTTAATTTTCTCAATCTCATTTCGTATGGCATTCCCACACAGGATGGCCGCAGTTTAGTCGCCCTTCTCTGCACCCTTTCTACTGCATCGATCAATCCTTGCCTATATGGGTTCCACACTTGTACTCCATATTCTAGCTGGGACCTCACCAAGGCTTTATATAGAGTAATAAAGGCTTCATCTGACAATTTTCTAAAATTTCTTGCTATTATGCCCAGCATTATGTTGGCTTTCTTTACCCGAGATAAAATATGTTCTTTGAATTGCAGTTTTGAATCCATAATAATACCGAGATCCGAGACTGATTCAATTGTTGGTATCTCACACGTGGTGCCATCTAAATCTATCAAATGATATTTATTTATGAAATGCTTCCCTCCAACATGGAGAAGACAGCATTTTCCAATATTCACCTGCATCTGCCATCTATTGAACCACTCCACCACTCTATTGATATCATTCTGCAGCCTGCTACAATCATCTTTACTGCTCAAAACTTTAAATATTTTAGCATCATCCGCAAAAAGAAACATATTCTCGCAAACAGTACAAATGTCATTGATATAAATCAGGAACAATACAGGACCCAACACACTACCCTGAGGAACACCACTCTCCACCCGTAAAGCCTCGGAATGCTCTTCATTTAGTCTCACTCTAAACGTTCTGTCTTTCAAATAGTTTTTAATCCACTTTAGAATCTGTTTATGCACTTTGTATCTCTCCAACTTATATAACAATTTTTCATGCGGAATTTTGTCAAAGGCCTTTTCCAGGTCAGTATATAACACATCAACTTCATTTCCCACATCCACAGCCTTAGAAAGCACATCAAGGAAACCAAGCATCTGTAGAGTTGTGGAGCGTGAAGGAAGAAATCCAAACTGGTTCCTGGCAAACAAGTTATTTTTCAAAAAATATCCAAGCAGATGATCTTTAATGATTGACTCCAGTATCCTGCAACAAACCGATGTCAATGCCACTGGTCTATAATTGGATATTATATCTTTACGACCTTTCTTAAACAGTGGAACAACACAACTGGATCTCCAATCCCTCACCACTTCTCCCGATTGCAATGAACATTCAAATATATGCTTTAAATAAACGTTAATTGATGCACATGTTTCTTTCAGAACCCTAGGGTGAATTCCATCTGGTCCAGCCGATTTATTACCATGATTGTCCATGTGTTGGTTCTTCAGTTTCTTCTAATTCGTGAGTCTTTGTCATTTTTGGTTTTTAGGAGTGCATGTAATAAATTGACATGTAATGATATCTAGTAGAACAATAAGGTGAAATCGTGATAAGTTTCATCTAAAAGCATTAATTATTTTCTTAGTTTTCTGTTCAACTTTTTTGTGATTGCCTACCTACACTTTTTTCTCTAAAAATAGCTGATGCCCGATGGTTAGTCGAATTATCTCTAAAATATTTCTTAAAAAACTCTAAAATTTATTTATTTTATATGCAACAATTTTTTGTCAAAAATTTGCTGCCCCATAAAAAGTTCCGCCCGAGACGGATCCCCCCACCTGCCTCCCTTACTATGTGTGATCGAAAATATGTTTATTAATTTTCATTTCCATAATTTTTCCACACAAAAGTAAGAAAGCAAACAAGCAAATTAGCAAACGAGACAGTCTAATGTGAAATTAGTACAAAGTATTTAAAATATCAACAGCCCGTTCAGCTCTTGGCAATGCTCACCTTCACATCACCAAATTAGGACCAATGCAGCTGTTTACAAGAAAGTTCTAGTTTCAAAAGAGCCAGTTTTATTCAGTTTAAATAATAAAATATTTTGTTAATTATTTCAGATTGGAGCTGCTTGTCGTGCCTGGCTAATCCAGCATGTGCATCATGCTTTGACGACGAGAGTTCCAGCGCAGATGAACTGGAGATCAAACGCTTCCAGAAAAAAGAAATTAAAGATGTCGATGATGATGATGATAGTGATAGTGATGATTTGATCAATGTCATAGATGATTTTGTTGATGATTATATCGATGATGTCAATGTTATTGGTAATTCACGAAGCAATAATAGTGACGCTCATTTTTTCGTAAAACGCCACTCTGATGATTCAGACTACAGTGAGGATGACGACCAAATTGATGCAAAACGCAGTGCTGATGACGACAGTGACGATGGCAGTGATTGAGGTGATCATGGTGCGGAGGATTTGACGATGTGACAAACTGAAGTTTTACATTCATGAACGAATGTCTTTCAGGGCGTCTGAACACTTGTTTAATGCAACTGTCAACAAACATTTGGTCTTTCTGTTTTTTTTTACTTTTTGGAAATAAATTATTGACCGTAAATCATTTTGAATAAAACTCAAATCCTGTTAACTTTTACATTTTTACTGTGCGCGGTGAGCGAATATACAAACAGCCTCGGAAACTTCCACTTGCATATTAAATTAGTGTGCTATATATAGAACAGCACTGGCTATGTTAATTCTGCACTAGTCGTCAATGGAAATGCCAATCACGTGCTTAGTGTATTTTTGAAATGTTTACACTGCGCTCAACTGCTCTGCACTAAATTTTTTCTCCGAAACACTTGTCATTAAAGTTAAAGTTCACTAAAACTTGGGTTTTCAAATTTTGCAGACGACTCAAAACTATGTTCGAGGGTCCCCAACAAAGAAGCCAAAGTATGGCTAAGAAATGAGTTATCTTGAACTTCTACTCATCTACTCTAATGGTTTACTCAAGTTTACTGTTACTGTTTAAGCCACTAAGCTGACAGCCAAGCTACTGAAAAATCTCTGCTTAAGGGTCACTTTCAACTTTTGAAGATAATTATATCCATAAACTTTTTCTTAAAATTATTTTTTTTGGGTAGGGACTCTAGTCTATATACACCATTGATATATACTATCAATGATATACACAGTATTCTAGATGAGGTTTGACCATAATCAATCCAGTACCACTAGTAAACGCTTGAACCTTGCTTAGTTAAGTAGTTTTTTTTTTTTTTAAATCCATCAACAGCTTCAAAATAATGCTTTGAAAGATTGGATTTCAACTTTATTTTGTAGTGGTTGTCACACTGAACCACTTTAAACCATGTTATGTTAAATTTCATTCTGTAGCTATTCTATCTAAACCACTTGAAATCTTGTTATGCTATATTCTTGTTTTAAGCTAAACACATCTATAACCTGTTTAACACAGTAATAGTTATTTAAAGTTTTACTTTGAAATGAATCGATTTAGAAATTTTCCTAATTTCAAAGGAATTCTGAAGACATAGACAATGAAGCACTGCTTTATATTTCCTTGTCATAATTTTCAAAATGAAGATAGAAACAATATAACATTTATAAAACAACTTATACCACTCTCCTAAATACTTGATATGTAAACATGACAAATATGAGAAACTTTTAAATGACTATAAAAATGAGAACCCAATAAAAAAACATTGCACAAAAAACAGTAAAGATTCAAAACAAAGTTATTACACTAATAGAACTTATGCAATACTTGATATATATATATACACCACTCTCCTAAATACTTGATATGTAAGCATGACAAATATGACAAACTTTTTTAAATGACTATAAAAATGAGAACACAATAAAAAAAAAATTGCACAACTCCGCCTTGCATTTGCAAGCCAGTCCCAAGCCTGGAGAAAGGAGGAGGGAAAAGTTAAAAAGAACAAATTATGATCCACGACAGGAAGTACTTAGGTGCTTCCTACATACAGCCATTTCAGTCTTAAAACACCTGGTGTAAAGGACTATAAACTATTATAAAAAAAAAAAAAAAAAAAAAAAAAAAAAAAATTGCACAAAAAACAGTAAAGAACCAAAGAAAGTTATTACACTAATAGAACAACTTATGCAATATTGGATATATATATATACATATATATATATATATATATATATATATATATACAATCATGAAAAACATACGTAACTTTCAAATGACTATGGAATTTAGAATTTTTTTTGAAACCAGTAAAGAACAAACACGCAAATAAAACCAATAATAGAACACTAATAGAACAATATTTTGTTTGCACAAAAAACAATAAAGAACACTAAAAGAAAAACAAAATGCTGCATCACTTTTTAAAATGAGTTTTTCCGAGTCCAATATTTCTATTTACACATTCAGACAAGTTATGACGAGCAGGTGCAAGCAGGCGTCTCCTTGGCATGCTGTAATCGTGAAGATTATCGCGAAGAATTGCCAATTTTCTGGGACGGCCTGGTTCCCCTGGAGCACTTCCTCGCAACACTTTTCTTCGGCGAGCCAAGGCAGTTGATTGAATAGAAATTGTACTGCGTTTCGCTGAGGCGTTGCCACCTCCACAATATTTTCCCAGTGTGTGCAGTACACTCGCAGCAGCATTCGCAGTTGCCACTGTTTTTAAAGTTTTTATGGCAGAGCAAACAGCTGGAAAAAATTGCTCTTTGTTTCTTTTTCCATGACTGAAAATGCGTTCCTCACACATCCTGTAGAATTCTTTTACAGCACTTTCATATTGCTCGTCTGGAATTTGAAGGCCTGCAGATTCAAGGTTTGAGTTCTCATGATCTGGGATTGAGTTCTCATGATCTGGGATTGAGTTCTCATGATCTGGGATTGAGTTCTCATGATCTGGGATTGAGTTTTCACAATTAGAGAATGTATGACGATGCAAGCTATCTAGCCATCCATCAACAGGTCGATGTCCACAGGCAACCACAAACATTAATTCCCTAAGATCACTAGCATGGTAATTGTGACCAGCATGTGGTTGCATGGACAAGACATAGTAGATGTGCTTGCACATTTTGCCTGTACAGCCAGCAAAACATGTGCAGATGAATGCTAGATTAACTACATAGCTTTCATTTTTATGTGGTTGAGACGATGAAACCTCAAAAAAATCTTTTGAGGTTTGGGTAATAAGTTGGCCTTCATATTTTGGGAACCTTGCAGGTGGTCTCTGGAGACGATTTGAAGAAAAATCAAGAAGCCTTCTTTCGTAATAAGATGAAAACTTCTTGCTTACAAACTGAAGCATTTGAACCAGATTGAATGCTCTAGTTCGATGGAATATCTAAAAAAAGATACTTTTATAAAAAATGACAATAATTTTTGTGCTGTTTTTGGTTAACTATAACGACTAGATGCAAATAATATAAAAAAATTATGCTTACTGAAACTGAACCAGTAAATTGAAATAACAACATTAGCTTTAAAAGCATAGAAATTATGCGGCATGAATAAAAAAATTAACAGAAAATAAACTAAGAAGCATTTCTTAACAAATATATTATAGTTACATCTACAGTCAAAAACTTGAGCACATTAAATGCAAGAAATTAACCTGGTCCTTAAGAATGCGCATGAACGCTTCAACATAATTGTTTGTGTTGTTTCCTCTCAGTTTTTTTCCACTTCTGAATGACGAACACCATCTCATTCTCCTTTCCCATAGATTTATCACATACTCAAGGAAGTTCGAATATTTGTTGACAAGTTGATCAACTCGCAGCTGTTCAAACCTAACAATTGACAAAAAATTGTGATTAATTTATTTAAATTGTTATAATAACCATAATAGTAAAGTTTTGCACTATGATAAATTTTAAAAACTTCAGAGCAGTGACTGATAAATAAATATAATTATACTAGTGGGGTACCCAGCGTTGCCCGGGGTTTTTAAAGGTTTTTCTAATGCTTGTCTCTCTCGCTCCCGCTTCTTTCCCCGCTCCTGGTCGCTTTCAACGTTTGTATGTATGTATGTATGTATGTATATATTGCATTTCAACAATATCTATATGGTAATATTGTTTGTACTGTCAAGGCTGTTTAAAACTAATAATTAAACTGGATAATTGTTTTCTTTACTTTATAAGTAGTTCAGCCTCTGTTCCTGCAAACATTAATTTTTTTGTCCATGCAAAAAGAATTGGTCGATCTGAACGTTCAATTTTGTGAGAGCTAAGCAACAGCCATCGCCAAACTGCTTGCAAAATGTGAAACTGACAAAGATACTGCTCACACCTGGAAATTGAAATGATTTTACGATATGTTTTTCTTACCTTTATTAATACAATAAAGCAGAAAAAACCTACCAAATCTTACTCCCCATAATTAATTTCTGTTAGAAATGATTTATTAAACAAATTAAACAAAGTGATATAACACTTACTGTGGCCAAGCATTCATAAGTGCTGCTTGTTCAGAGGTGCTATCGTCTGTCATAACAAACTCTGGCCCAACACTTTTACCACGATTATAAAAACTGTCTTCTGGCAAGACTTTCTTCATTAGTGTGAACAAACTAGTCAAAATTTCTTTACTCTCAGAAGGTGTAATCCCTACAGCCAGAGGCAATGCTAAAAGCAAAAACAAGCAAATCATTGTCATGCAACAGTAGCTTAATATTCATCTATAACATACTACTTGTGTTTTTTATAAAAAACTAGGATGAATCTAAAGGTACCTCCAGCTTTGCTGTGCGTCATCAGAAGAAAGATTCGAAAGCCATCACGGTCCATGCCACCAGACGAATCAACAAACATGAGTTCTCCAGATTCTTTAATATATTTATGAACTCTTTTCATAAATGGTGTACATATTGCAAGAACTTTAGAACTCTGACAATCTTCTGATGCCACGCATACTTCACCAAACTCATCATTTATCTTTTCAACAAATTCATTAAGTCTGTCATTATTTCCATGTTCTCCATATTCTTTTTTAAACAGTTTTGTGAAAACATAATGACAGTGACGGTAGTCTGGACAGATGGATCGATCTGCCAGCTTTACTTCGAGTTGATCTTCATCAGCCAGATTGTCTTCAATTTCCATTTTTATATATTCTAACGCAGTGCTGGGGCTATGACCATCATGAAACAAACTCTCGAGTTTTGAATCCACTTCCAGTAGGACCCTTTGATGCCTTAAGACATCAGCAGCAAAAAGAGGACGATTGTGGGCCCACAGGAGAGTTATTTCACAGGGATATTGTGAGTCATAAACAATTGTTCGTGGTCGTTTCTGAGGAGGTCGTATCTTGACTCTCAAGCTGGTATTACACCCGGTGTGTCTACGAACCCCTAACTTACCATTTCTAACATTATGTATACAATGCATTGTTCGGTTCAACAGAAGCTTTCTTCCAGAACACTTTTGGCTGTTTCGAATATTAAACTGCACTCTGCTCTTTTTATGAAATTCAGTCAACCAGGTATCAAATTCATTTTCATCTTTCAAGTTGACATGGAATGTGGATTCAAATGACAACTCTTCATGACTGTTAAATGAAATGACTTTATATTGGAACTGAGCTTCGGTTGGAAGGACCTGAATAGATAAAAACTTAACATTCAAGTTCTATTGTTTCAAGTTATGATTAATTTCAATATCGATGAGCAAGAATAAATATACAGCACTTTACCATTTTTTATAAGATAAAAAACTTGCACATCTATTGTCTCTTGCTATTTACCCTGGCCTAAGGTCAAGAAAGAAAGGCAAAGAGGGAAAATGGTAAGGAGATAGTTATGTTGTGCATTTAACTATAACATGGCTGTTAATTTTGCCAACCATACCAGTTTTCTAGGCCCTATTGTTGCTACTTACCTTTGAAAGTGGTTCTGGGAAGTCCACTTGTTTGATCTGAGCTTGCAGTTGCTCACTTGTACCACCAGCTGCTTCTGACTGATGTGCCTGTAATATTGTTTATCATTGGTATCAACATTTTTAGTTGAGCTTGAAGACAAATTATTTCAATTATTTCTATTAATTTTGTTACTACTTACCTTTGAAAGTGGTTCTGGGAAGTCCACTTGTTTGATCTGAGCTTGCAGTTGCTCACTTGTACCACCAGCTGCTTCTGACTGATGTGCTTGTAATATTGTTTATCACTGGTATCAACATTTTTAGTTGAGCTTAATGACAAATTATATCAATAGGCGTCATAGGCTTGTTGTTATTGTTGATACTTACTTTTGAAAGTGGTTCTGGGGAAAGAGTAGCAGCTGACACTTCAAAGTTAGGATCAACTTCTGGCTGACATGGCTGTGCAATATTGTGTATTATAAAATTAATTGTTGAGAGTATTTGACGCAAGAAACTTATCAGCATTGGAACAGATATAATAACAATTATAATAACCGAAACACAAACCAACGGCTTTTTCTTTAACAGCTTCAATCGAAGACGATTTCGCACGTTGTTATTAATACTATTCATTTTTTTAATCGAAGGCGAAGCAATGAAAAACAAAACCGAACCCACTCAAACAAAAATTTTTGGCGGGTTTCGGGAAGCTCAGTCTAATATATAGCACACTCTAATTAGTATGCATGTGGAAGCGTTCACGACTTAAATTAGGTGAAACTTTCACTCAGTCTATATATAGCACACTAATTAATATGCAAGTGGAAGTTTCCGAGGCGGATTGTATATTCGCGCGCGGCGATGTTCAACGGTTCAACGAGATCTTGTGAGATGGGGAAGAAGCTCTGAAGCTCTGACACATTTTAACATAAACTAGCAAAAAATAAAGTAAATATTCAACAAACATATAAATAAAAAAACAAAAATCAAGTAAATATTTAACAAACATACAAATACAAACTTCTGCCGCATTCAAAATGTAAGTTTTGTGCTGATCAGCAATCAGAGCCCCAATTCAAAGATTCAATCTAATAATATTTTTCTGTTTAAAACACATTTAAAACAATTAAAAAGTATGTTAAAACAGTCAACAAAATTGTTGTTTTGAAAAGCAGCAAAGAAAAATAAGTACATAGGTTCTTGTTTATGTTTAGTTTCATTTTTCAATTGTTTATCTATTGCACGACCACACGAGCTGGTACATTATTATCGTTCACATGTTGATCATTGGCCGTCATTGGATAACCATTGCGGAAAAACATAATTAATATTTAGACGTTAGATATTATTTTATTCTATTAAAAATGGGAAAAACTAAAAAAGACAAATCTGATCAGAAATTTAATAAAACGATGCCTACCATAATGTATGGACAAGAAGGTAGAAAGCAGGATCGTGGCGAAGCAACAGCAAGTGCGAACAAATCAAAAAAATCTAAAAAAAACCAATCTGAACTGATGCGCAAAAGAGAGCATAAGATGCCCACTGAAAATAAATTCGAGCTGAAATTTAATAAAAGGAGGCATGCCGTGCTTGGACAAGAAATTAGGAAGCAGGAACATGGCAAACCTGGTGTGAACAAGTCAAAATGGATCAAAGAAGTTTGTTGAATACTTAATTGATTTTAATAATAAACTGAATTGTTTCTAACAAATGCTATTATTTTGTTGTTCAATAGAAAATGGAAGCTCTGGTCAATAAGTACAACCAGCAAAAGAAATCAAACAGATTCACTGATGATAGTAGTGCAAACAAGAAAAATGTCCACATTGAAACCAGAGCAGCAGAAAAGTTCAAAAGATCTCGAAAGGTTAGCAGTGTTACAAGAAATCTACAACTTTTATCTATGGTTATTTATTTGGTAAAAGGTGGATTTTAAGTGTAATATATTATTTCTGTAGTAAGCTTCAAAAATTCCATATTGAATATATTTTTTAAAAGCTATTTGGAATAAAAATGTAGCCGTCAAAAAATATCGGTTACAAACAGTTAATTTATTAAAGTCCATGAGCATATTTATTATGACAACTGTTGTTATTATAATGTTAGAGAAAAGGTATTACACCATTGAAAAGTTATTTAAAATTAAATTGCAATACAAAAAGTTCACATTCAAACAATATGAGTAAAATCAGTCAACAAAAGCGAGAAAAAACATTAATGAGTAATGTTTAGTTAATTTAATGGTTGTATTAAGGCTTTCATCTCGGTTTCAACTCGCGTTGATGTTTCAATTTTAATTTCTATTTTTGAGGATAAAAATTGATTTTAGTTCCAATTCCAATGGTATGCTAAAATAAATTACTAGAACTTTATTTATCTAATTCTAGTTTAGTTCAAGTTTATATTTTGAAAAATTTTATATAATACACCAAAAGTAGAGGACGCGATATAGTTTTTTCAACAGTACCTGATATATAATCGCGTTTATATATAATAAGGCACAAAGTTAAACAAGCTTTTTATAATTTGTTACAATAGAACATAGCTGTGTTAATAATAATAATAGTTTATATATAAAGCACAAAGTTAAACAAGCTTTTTATAATTTGTTATGATAGAACATAGCTCGCCGATTCAATCTGGAAGATGACGATGAAGATGAGGATGAAGAAGGAGAAAAAGTTGAGCTAACTCATTCGGGGAAACTACTTTCTGAAATAGAAAACTTCAACGAGGACAAAGGAGACGAAAGCAATGATGAAGAAGTTGAAAGAAATTTCAGTAAAATCAATTTTTTTTTGCTTTTTCTTATTGATAACTTAAAAGATGTTGATTGAACAGTTAGGAAAGTTATTATTTAAATTTATTCAGACAGGAAGTTTGAATATTAACTATTAAATATTAATATTGATTAACTCCAGTGTTACTGCAATCTTATTTGCGATAACTTATTTGCTACTCTCAAATAGTAAATAAAATAAAAAAATAATTTTTTTCAAGTGAAGCAACATTTTTAATTGCAGGAACCAGAATGACGGAAGAACAGTTTGGCGGAGGAAGATTCTCTCAAGCTGACGATAGTGAAAATAAGTTTAAAACACACAAAGATAGAGTTTCTGAGATCATCTTTAATTCCATTTTGGAAAAGGTTGGTAAAGTCTCACATTCAAGCACTATAATGATGCCAGTGTCGGTGATGATGATGATGTTGTGATGACAAGAATTTAATTGAAATGCTGGTGTGATATGTTATCTTGAAGTTCTTGATCTCTCCTTGTCTTCTGACTGGGTGACTGGTTTTTACTGTTGGCTGGTTGAAGCGTATATACATATACATATGTTAAATGATGATTAAATTATGAATTGACTCAGTTGTTTATGTTTGTATATTTTATACTTTTTAACAGAATAAAAGAAGAAAAGAAAAAGAGGAACAGCAGGAAATTGCTGAAAATTTGAAAAAAGAATGGCCGACCATGATGCACATTTTCAAGGTTATTTTTTTTACGACATTTTATTAAATACAGTAAAAGTTCTGAATAGCGGACAACCTCGGAGAAGAGCAAAAAAAGTGTCCACTTCTCCTGTTTGTCCGTTCGTGTTCTTTGGTGACAAGATACAGATTTAAGAAATTCCATCCGAGCAAAAGTGTTCGTTGCTCTTAGCAGCCGCTCTGGACAACTTTTACTTTTTATATATTTTTCCGTTACTGTTTTATTCTTTACTTTAATCTTGAGTTGTTATTCATTTAAAGTGGTAGTGTCAGTGTGTGTGTGTGACTTTTAATATTTTAATTACTAACTGAAAATGCTTATATGTTGAAAAAAGAAATTTTAAATTTTCTCTTTTTTATTCAGCCGAATCTTCCCAAGGCACAGAGAGAGGAAGAGGAAAAGGATGAAATTGATGAGAAAATAGGGAAGTACCTTCAAGGGATAAAAACAATTGTGAGTTTACTGTAGAAATGTATTTTCGTGAAGTTAACATGGATTTAATTGAAATCAGCTTTTATCATCGTTTACTAATAAGTTTATCAGTAATGAGTATTTAAATTAGAAGTTAACTATTTAATTGCAATTAAAGTTGTTGCTAAGTTTTGATAGGCATTCTATTATAATATTGCGAAGTTATATTTATACTTGTTTGCCGTTAGCCTATGAACCGATTGAAAACGGACGAAGAAATTGCTAAGAAAGAAGAAGAAAAGAAGAAAAAGATGGAGGTTTGTTTGTTTATTTATTTATTTGATTATTTATTTATTTGTTTATTTATTTAATTATTTGTTTGTTTGGTTTATTTGTTAGTTTTGTCTTTTATTTTGTTTTATATTTGTTTGTTTTCAGGGTAGAATGCTAAAAAATAGTTAATATAAAGGAAATACAAATAACTAAATAATATAAAATATTCGTTGTTTGTTCATGAAGGTTGACATGAAGACTATTTTTATTTCCCTTTTTTGTAATTGTACTCAGTTTTGTATTTGATGTGTGTGATTTGTATCTGATCATATGACTCATGTGTGACTATTATTGAGAAAATATAAATATTGAATTTTTATATTGTAGGAAGAAAAACTTGCGAGAATGAATCCGGTAAAGAAACAAGTTGACCACATTTCTGCTGATGATCTAAATGATGGGTATTTTTAATTCTGCTTTTTTAAACTGGTAATGTTATTAGTGTATGCTGTAATGTGCATGGATGTGTTCAGTAACAAGTTACTCACGTGAGCAGTAATATTTATGTTACATTTAATATTTATAAAAATAAATTTATTTTTTTTAATTTTAATTTAATTTTTTTATTACTCAGCTTTAATCTTGATTACAAAAAGAAACAAGTCAGATTTGCAGGTAATTTATATTTAAAAGTTATTTAAATTCTTTAAATTTGCTTCATTGCCGATCTTGTTTGTTGTCTTGTGCATGAATCCTGGAAGTGAACATCAACATACTTTGTTGTTTTTTGTTTTGTAATTTTATGTAATTTAAATCACTTTCTCAGTTTCTTCTCTTACTTATATTCATTCAACATCATTACTCTGTTAATTATTTCAGATCAGTCAGAAAGTGAAGATGATGATGACGATGATTGTGATGATGATAATGATAATGATAGTGAAGGAGAAGATGAAGAAGAAGATAATGATGGGGTTGAAAATGAAGAAGAAGATGATGATGATGATGACAGTGAGGTTGAAAATGAAGAAGAGAATGGTGGAGGAGAGGATGTTGAAGTTGAGAATGAAGAAGAAGATGGTGAAGTTGAGAACAAAGAAGATGAAAATGTTGATGAAGATGAGGAAGAAGAAGATGTTGCAGTGACTGTTATAGAAAAACTGGTTGGTTTTCTATAAAAAATATATATCTCATTAATACTTTCACTTTTGCTTTAATGGAAAATCACACGTTAATGACAACAAAACAAATGTGTCGAAATCTCTTGTGTATAATTGGTCGACTAGCTATTACGTTAAATTATTTTCTGCCACAGGCTGCACTGAAGGAATCCATGTTCCGATTAAAAGAATGTAATTTTGAAGAAATGAACAAACTTCTGTCTCAATTCTACGAACTCTCGAAGAAACACAATCGACCCTGCGCACGACTCGTCCTTGACCTTCTCTCGGAACAGCACGTCAACTTCCAGATCGAACTTGAAAAAAACAACAGCGAGTCTGCTCCTTTTCCGAAAGACTTTGGATTGGTCGGCTGTCATTCTTGTATTTTTCTGTTATTGCTTGTTATGGAAGGGGATATTAGGTCTCTTGAATGAAGATTGCTTAGCAGAGGCATAGTTAGGGTTTCTGACGCCTGGTGACAAGGTTCAAAAATGTCCCCATAGATAATTTTTTACAAAGCCCCTCACACTCTTGTGATAGTCGTAAGTTTTTTTTCAAAAATTTGTTTTCTAGGTACTTTTTGGCACCCCCTCCAAAATGCTTTTGACGCTCCCTTCCAAATTGCGCCCGGAACACTTGTCCGCCCTAGCTAGGCTTCTGTTGCTCAGTTGGCATTGATGTATTTATGCACGAGATGCTAAGACTGTTTTTCAAATAAATAATTTAAAAAAAAACTATGTTTTTATAAGGTTAATTTTTGGTAGAGAGTTAATTTTGTTAGAAGGTTAATGTAATGTAATGTAAAGAACATTTGTATAGCACCTCTTCAAAATGTTCTATATATGTAGTAGAGAGTTAATTTTTATTAGATGATTAATGTTCTAACAGCTTTTCCTAGTCCACCTTGTTGGAACAATGTACTCGACATCCGATTTCGTTCATCCCGTTGTGACACCCGTCGTGCTTCAAATGTCACAAGTTCTCTCTCAGGTTGATGTTTTTAATTTTTTTTAGCAAGATATTTGTTTTTTTAAGTCTTAATAAAATATCATTGCGGATTTTTAATTTTTTGTTAATTATCAAATTAAATAATTTTTTTTCAGTCTTCAATATCAAGCACTTATGACATTGCTTATGGTCTGCTATTATGCTCTCACTTCTACAGCGTTAGTATTAGAAATTAATTAAATTTGTTTAAGCTTATTGTTTATAAAGCATCGCATTGTACAGAAGAGCTCTTTAGCCTTTTATTATTAAAAAATATAAATAGTAATTAATATGTGGTGCATTCCTAATGATGATGATAATTAATAAATAATTATTACAATGATATGACAATAGTTGAAGTTTAAAAAAAAATAGTTATGTTTCTTAACTAGCAAAGAGTGCTCTAGTTATTTAATATCGTTAATATATTAGATATAATGTCTTCATGATATAGATCTTTCATTCTAGTACATTGTATAATGCATTATTAATGTGTGCATCTTCCATTCCAGTACGTTCAAATTTCACGACGTTTCTTTCCGGAAGTCATAAATTTTCTCACATCCGTCATCTATCTCCACTCAGAAAAAAGTTGTTTACTTTTGTTTATTGATATTATTTCTGTGATACTCTTGTTTGATATTAATTTTCTATAAAAAATTTTTATTAAACTTTCAGATATTTCAGACTATAAATCACTCGCAAGCAGACTTAAAAAAGCCAACATCTTAAAGGTGTCCGAAAATGCAAGGTGCGTTTTAGGAAAGCAATGTTACTGTGATTTTTTGTTTGCACAACTTCATATTAAACTTAAAACTGGAAATAATCTTAGAACTATAAATTTTTATTGAAATAAACAGGTCAGTAGTGCCAGCTCTGCCTCTCCAAGTTGCTAAGATCTTTTCTAATGAAGGGAAAAAATTACTCAAAAGTGATGAATTCAAGTAATAATTTTTTATTGCTTTGTAATGAGGATTAGATGAGAACGAGTGGAAATTGATTGCTAAAGTGTGCCAGGTTTCTGTAATTATTTAAGAAGTAGTAGTAGTGTTAGCACGAGAAATGGTAATGATTCTATTGTTGAGCTAGAAATTATTGTAACTGAAAAAGATTGTCAGTATTATAAAAAATAAGCATTTAAATTGTTTATTATGGCAGAGTTACAAGCTTACTGATGGCTTTGGAACTTTCAAAGAAATTTCTGTCATTATATTCTGAGCTTCCATCCTCTGCTTACATCTTTGATCAGCTTGGCTCAGCTGCCGAAGCAGTAGATGCTGCCAAGTACCCTTCTGTTATCGAGGTGGTTGAGTTCTTATGTTAATTTATGTTATTTAATGTCATGCTTTTATGAAGATGTATTGTAATTTTGCTAACATATGTGCAACAGGATCAACTCAAGAATTTGTTGAACAACTTGAAATCAACAAAGAAGCAACTCTTCTATCTCGTAAGATCAAACTGCAAGCCTAAACCTCTTCCTCTTTTTACTCCTAAATTTGACTTGAAGTAAGTTGTTTCATTTTTGTAACTGCAGTAGTCGAAAAAAATTGTTGTAAAAGTGTTTAAATAATATAGTTTATATATGTAAGTATAACCTATCTTAGCCCAGCCTTACGTTTTCATTGAAATTGTTGCTATTTCTGGAAACAGGTTCAAAGGTCGCAATCGACGTGACAATCTCATAGAGGATAAAAGAAGGCAGATAAAGATGAAGAAATTACAGAAGGGACTGCAGAGAAATGTTAGAAAAGAAGAAAGGGTTATGAATGAGATCAAACACCAAGAGCAGATGTTTAAGTCAGTCTTTTTTTTGGCTCTCTTTTCAAGTTCATTTATTGTTGTTTAAGCAAACAATAAAGTAGTTGAGTTCATTAGTGTATTTTTTTAGAATTCATTGTATTCCATGTGTTATTATTTATGAAAAAATCTGTTAATTTATTCTTTATTTTACCTAAACAGGGACAAAGTGAGAGAGGAAAAGACAAGGAAGATCATCAATGATCTGGCTGCACAAGAAGGTGACTTTAAAGCCATGCTGAAGAAGAAAAAAGCCAAGCCGTCAGCAGCCGACGAGCCGAAAGCGAAAAAGCAGAAAGTTGCAAAGTTTTAATGAATAAATCGCTTCTTAATTTTTTAGTGTAAGATTATTAAATGAGAAAATGTGGATCGTGTACAAAAATGCTGAAAAGTAAAGAAGATTTTTTAATGTATATATATACTTATAGACTGTTTGTTTTAAGAAATTAGCAGTGATTCAATAAATCGTTGTTCAGTCTTATATAAAACATGAAGAAAGTGTGAAATGCAAGTTGAAATATATTTTTAAAAACTGACGTTGAAGAAATTTTGAACTTTTGACAGAACTTTCATGATTCTTATGCAAGGTACCACCAGTAGTAATTCCAATCTCGAGGCTTGTTTTTTGTATGAATCCCCCTGCTACTGGGACCACAATAGGGCTTCTATAAGTTTACACAGCTATAATTTCAACCTTTGGTTATTAGTTTATTAGGCAAATAATAGATAACCTGTTAAAGGTGCCTATGTGTGAACATCAGAGGTTATCTATATATATATAAAAATGAATGTTTGTATGTATGTCCTTTATGCATTGCTACACCATTCATCCGATCGTAATGAAATTTTCACACAAACTTGAGAGTCAAGGGGAATCAAATATAGAGAAAGAAATTAGAAATCCGTCACAAAATGAGCGGAGCGGGAACTATATATATATAGACATACGGGAAGCCAACTGAAAACGAAAGATAGAGCGGGAAAGAGAAAGCGACCGGGAACGGGAAAGCGGAGAAGGAAACGGAGCGAGAGAGACAAACATTAGAAGAAAGAAAAGGAGAAACGGAAGAGCGAGCGGGAAAGGAAACAAGAGCTATAGAAAACCCGCTAGTACGTTAATAAATTGACAGAATGTTTCCATTTTTTTATTACCGGTAATGAAGACTTGTATATGAGCAACAAATATTTTGTCAAATAATTATAAAAATTGCAGCTTTTATGAAGAGAATCTGACCAGTGGCCGTTCAGTACTAAGGGTGGTCATTCAGTACCTACTAGGGCTGGTATTTCAGTAATAGGGTGGTATTACAGTACTAGGGGTGGTCATTCAGTACAGCCAGACTATGTATACCTACTGGATGGCAACGCCGATTTTTGTGGAGAGGTTGCGTTATTGATTTTTTTAGATGGTCATAGTTTCAGAGTGTTAATACACAATTTTTAGTAATGATATGAATGTGAGTTGATTATGTAAAACAAATTTTTATTCTATCGCGTTTAGCTTTCTTGTATAATTGATTTGAATAAAAAAGGTACTCCATCTTATTCAGGTGCCATTAAAATGTTTTCTATTTGCATTCTTACAACAAAACATGTTCTATTATTATTATGTTATTAATATTATGTCTTCATCAAAAAACACTCATCTTGATCATCAAACGCACTACGGCAACGGGCTTAAATGATTTACTGGCGTAGTGGTAATAATCAAGTGGCTCCGAGTATGGGGCGTTGAGATTAACAGAGTAACTGCAGTTTGGGCTAAACCACCACCCATATCCGGCAGTCAGGGTGCAGTTCAGACCTGGTTCTAACTCTGAAAAACTTGAATAAGTTTCTTTGGTCTTGAAGGTCTGTCCGCTAACGCTGAAGTCCATCAAGATGTTGCCGTTGTCACCGATGTATTTGTCGGCAACCAGTCTGAAGTGATCCGACTCGGAAGTCACGCGGAATGATCCGTATTCGTCGGAGATCCATTCACCGTTTGTAAACTGTATAAGAAGTTTTGATTAGTTTAATTTTTAGTTTATTCAATTATTCAAAAAATTACGCAAGGATTGAAAGTCAAAAACTTTTAAAACTTCTTATAGCTTTAGATACATAAATGATAGTTTTCTTATATTTTCCATAATAATTAATTAATTTCGAACTTTATTTATTAATTATTATCTTATTTTAGGCATCTTTTTATTACAGTTTTAGTGTGTTTTGGTGTATATACACTTCCCGATGTATTTAATTCTGATAACAAGCAAACCGTAAAAACGAGCTTTACCTATTCAGAGGCGGCGATTGAGGGGATGCCCCCAATATCTTTATTAGTTCATTTATTTAGATTAGTTGATAAACGCAGTATTTATACATTTTGAATTATATCTAATTAGTTATATCATTATAAGTATCTCTGCAAATATTTGTCAATCCTTTATATACCCTTTGTTACATTCATAACGTTCAAACATGCAAGTAAACAAGAAAACAAGCAAGCAAGGCCAGGAGTAAAGTTAATATATAAGGAATCCAATAAAACCCCGATTTTTTACCGTAAACATAATCTAACAGCTCAATGAAATGTATGTGACGAAGTTCAATCTAACTTTTTAAATTATTAAATTAGCTTTTAAAAGAAAATAGATTTTTTTATATTCCATGGCAAAACTTGTTTTAGTCAAAACATTATTTCAAAAAGCTACAGTTACTTGGATCTCCATGCGAAGTTTGTATTGAGTGGAGCCGGTAATGACGAAGATCTTCATTAGACCTATCCAAAAGTTCTCATCGACAGTTCCGAAACCAGCCTTATATTTTTTATAAGGCTGGTCAAACGAGAGGTTGCTGTTGATTCTTTGCATTATCACGAGCCAGTTGTTCACAACTCGAACTGGCGTAGTTTGGCCACTAAGTGAGATTGTCTGAACATACTCTGTTATGAGACTGACATCTGGAGGAAGGAAAGTAAAAAAACCAACACTTTTTTGGTGTTATTTTGTTTATAAATAATAATCAACTATTGAAAAAGAATATTTTGAATTAATTATATTTCACAAAATCAACAAGTTAAGAATAATTAAATATCAATGTTGATGGTATATCTGTATATTAGCTTACTCGACTGCTCTTTGCAGTAAACCGTTTCGCGGTTAGAATTCAGACAGAAGTATTGACTGCAGTCCTTAAAGAACAGGGAACAGCCATTGTAAAGAGAGCCTTGAAACGTGTACGGAGTTGAACATTGGTCGTTTATTGGCATTTTCAACGACGCAGCAGCTGAAATAGTAATTCTGATGTTTTGTATAATAGTTTATAAACTTTCAAACTAGGTGTTCAAAAACTGAAAGAGGAATAGGCTAAGTAGGTTTTTCATGAACCAGATCATTATTTCATTTTGTTTTCCCTCCTCCTTTATCCAGCGTTCAAATTAGCATAGACTAAACAAGACAAAGTTTCTGGTTTCTGGATTCAAAAGTTATTGTTTTAACGTTTCTAAGCTGCTTATGGTTCCATGATTTTGCCAGAAATCATCTTGGATTCTTTTTAGGTATCCTAATCGACAGTAGATAAGTGCTTCAATATCGATAACACATTACAGGAGTCTTAATTGATTTTTTATACTTAAAAACCGGCTTCTATATCAATAAAAATTAGTTTTGAATAAATCGTTAATTTAATTTATCAAATTTCGTCATCAGTTGACAATTTACCTTTGCAGCTCCTCAAGTCGATGGTGCAGTTTCCTGAGCAGGTCAGATTGGAAGCAAGGGATTGGTTTGCAGTTGGCACTGTTAATCAATAGTACATATTTACTTTTTATTTAATTAAATCTTTATTTTTTTAGCCTCATAATTGTATTCTGTTGAAGCTACTCACATTGACTGGAGTTCAATTGCAACGGATCTAACGTTAAACTTTTCAGCTGGTAACAAAAACATTTGTTGAATATTTAAAAAAAATTAAATATTCAAATATTATTAAAAAAGATAGTAAATATTTTGAACCTGATAGAAATGACAGACTGCAGCATTAACTGTAAAGACGTATGGCGGCGCTCCTATGTCTCGACAGGTAAAGTCCTTCTTGTTATACTGGACGTTGACACCTGTGCAGTTGATGTTCTTCAGACATCCGATGAAACACGACATTTTTCGTGATGCTTGGTAAGTTCTTAGCGGTAGATTAATAGAGCATTTGGCTATTTTAGCGTTGAATTCAGACATTATCTTAACGAATTGGACATTTTTAACTGCATTATTCTGGGTGAAAACAGACTGAAAGATGGCCTGGCATATTGCAAAGCATGCAATAATTTGGTATGTTTTGATCTTCAAGATTTCCATTATCAAACCAAAACAATGCGGTTTAGTGTAAACTGAAATTTTAAACAAAAACAACAGTAAGCAATGATTTTTAATGCAAATGTGCACTTCGAACGCATTTCAACAACCTTTTCTCTTCCCGACCCAAGTGCAACAATGCTGGACGAGCTCTTGTGTTTTCTGGCATTTAATAGCTTATCGAGCCCGTTACCGATTGGCTCTTTGTCGATGTATGTAAAAAACTGGTTTATATATTGATTTTATTACGATACACCACAGGGGCTGTCTCAAAGTTCTGCACAATTATTTAGCTGGAAAGAAATAAAAGTTTTCCGCTACTGAAGTTTTTGAAGTTTGTGCTTTTAAGCCACGTTAAGTATAAACGATATGGCTGGACATGTAGAAACACTGCTGTGAGTAAATATATGAAGTCAAGATAAAACCATAAAAATACTTATTTGACACAAAAACCAAAATGTTATTTATTCTATTTTCAATTTTTTGCTGGTATGTGTCCCCAAATCCGGAAAAATAATGATAATATATCACGAAGCCAGGAAATAATGAAAGACCTGGAATTTTTTGCAAAGAAAAGCTGAAATCAATGCTCATGCCAGATCAATATCTGTTGGCACGCAATAATAAATACATGTTACCAAAATCCATAGCAGTTGCCGTTCTTTTTTTTATGGAACAATATGAACAACGATTTTATGTTTACGTTAACTACCTCGAAAGCAGGGTTTGATGACCAAATGACACGGTATAATCTATTTCAGGAGTTGCTGGCTGGCTCATAAATAATTGTATTTGATCGATTGATAATTTGTGTTTGCAAGAAGAAAGGTCTTCTATTTCTCGTGTGAGCGGAGCAGGCCTTTACCCATCCTTGGAAGAAAAACACTGGTCACATCTCTCATTCTGCCACGGATCGATTATTGCAACTCTTGTCGGTCTACCAGCTTCTCAACTCAACCGCCTTTAGCTCGTCATCAAAACCGCCGCCAAAATGACATCCATCGCCAAGAAGTACGATCACGCGACACCTAATAATAGTCTTCAATTTTGCGTTACTTGTCACCGGCCGCAGACGACTCTTCGTTTTCCTGACATCTCGTCGTGCCAGCTTCACGTCGAGCATCACTCGGTGGCAGATGCTTCAGAGTTATTGGCCCCATGACGTGGAACGGTCATGCATTCGCAATAAAGCTTGCTACATCTGAAACGGAGTTATGCAGTCTGTTCAAAACATTTCTTTTTACATTCTCCTGCAATCTTCCACTCATATTCAGTGGCTCCGAAACACTTTAAAAAATCCTATTCATTTCATACTTTTCATAATGTTTAAAATTACTGAAGCACTTTTTTCACATAGACTTTATTGATCTTTCAACATTAATAAAGTGCATTATTATGGAAAAATAATTTTACTGATGAAGTTGTAATTTTCTTATTCTTAAAGATATCTCTTTTTTTTATAAAAACTGCAATGATTTTTTACCTTTCTTCATAGTTCTGTCAACTAAAGCCATTTTGAAAAACTTTTGCGTTCTTTTTTGTCATGTGACGTACAGATGTTTGTTTGGTATTTAGTTTCAAAATGACGCTCATAAAATAAACAGAGAGAGAGTAGTAGTAGCTTATATAACGAAGGTTATCGTAACGTGTAAAATGTGGTGGCATGAGCGTCCCGCAAATATCCCGTTCCGAAGGCTCTACGGCATCCGATTAAGACCTTTTGCTGTTTTAGCCCCGATTGTTATAACGCTTGTTTGCATTAAGTATTTCATGTCACGTTCGACCGAAGCTGAACCTGAACCGAATCCACCAGTAACGAGTCGATTAAATGACTACGAGCTGGTTTTGGAACCGCGTGAACATTCTGGAACGAGTCGCCATAATTTAACTGGGAAATATTATTTTAAAAAGAAGAAGAAAAAAATCAACGCCTCTTTGCTGATTTCTCTAATAAAATCCTCTGACACGCGAAGTCGCAAGCGGCGCAGCATCTTCCCGGGTGTTTCTAACCGAGTTATCCGAAAGAAGGTGGAAGTAAGAGTAAAAAGATTCAGTCGTCTTGTTGGAATACTGAACATTACAAAGGTGTGCGACAATTCGCAGTGCATGAACGGCGCGACCTGCATAACCAACGTCCTCTACGAAGGTGGTTTTGAATGCAGTTGTCGGCCCGGTTACTTCGGACCTCTATGCGACCAAAGTATGATCTCGCACGTTTTTTTCTTAAGTTGAAATGAGGTTCTGTGTGTGTGTGTGTGCGTGTGTGTATTTGGATGACTTGTGAGATAGTAGAGTATCAAAAGATAAGCTCTAAAAGCTCTTTTCCAGTGTGTCTGGTATACATTTTTTTTAATTGTCCAGCAATTTAAACATTGTTGTGAAAATAATTGCAATTTTATATATGAAACAATGACACGTTTTTTGCTAGCTTCTGATGACTGCATATTCAGTCCGTGTCAGAATGGTGCCGCGTGTATAGCAGTCTTTGACGGCTATGTTTGTGGCTGTCAGCCAAAATTCTCTGGTCGACACTGCGAAAGTTAGTGTAATAAATGTAAAAATAAAACTTACTTGATATCAGTCTAAAAACAAATATTTTTTTTTAAGAAATAATATTTTAATTCTTCATTCGATTGTACAATAATTTTTTTTAACAGTTACCGAACAGTTGGGTTTTGCGAGTCTAATTTCTAATCTCAACCTCGATAAGTATGTATCGTACGCTTCTTTGACACTGTTCATCGTCAGTATGTGCTGCTTTCTCATCTGCGGTGCTTTCTGCTGTTGCATCGAAAGCAAAAAGTAATCACAGACAATTTTTTTTATATTAAATAGTTTTAAGCAAACACTAGTTCTTGTTATTAACAATCGCTTTTAGATCAATTTTCCGTTTACTTTCAATTTATATTTAAACAAAATGATCAGAATGGAACTGCGCCAGAAGAATGATCAGTACCAGAATATGGCAAAGACACTGGGCATGCAGCATCTCTACAACGAAGAGTTCGTCAACTCGAGCTATTTCAACGCTGTTACCGAGCTTATCGTAGATGGTGGATACGCTGTAACAAAGATGATTGCTGCTGTTCTAAGTCTGCCGCACATGGTCAACTCTTTTGTTCAGTCAAGGTCCTTATCCGCTAACAAGAAAGTCGAAAAACAAATTGAGAAAGTCTACGAAAAACAGGAAAAACAGAACAAATGGTGGGAAACGTTTTTGAAAGCAAGGAATGAAATGAGAGTCGAAGAAGTTCAAGATATTATAAATAAAGAAATGAAGAGAGTTGTATCGATGGAGATGAAGACGCCCGTAGAAGATAAGAAACAAACAAGAGATGAAGACAAAAAGCTGAATGCCATAATGACCAAAATTGACAAACAGACCAGCCAGGCCCTGGATAAATTCAATCCTAAAGTTCCACTCACAACCATCACCTCTATGGCTTTGGAGCAAGGAAAGATGACAAACGACTTTGTTCATCAGCTGGTTATGAAAGCGCCAAATTTCAAAGCACCTCAGAGCGTCCCTCAACAAGAAGTTTTGCCGTTGAAGGCCAAAAAAAGCATCTCTGTAAAAGGTAAAACCAAAATCAGTAAGAAAAAGAACATCAAAGAAGCTGCTGGTTTCATTGCCAAGAGAACAAAGGACGCGTTTAGGAAAGGTGTAGCCAACGTAAGATCAGGTCTGAGCGAAGCCATAGGTCAGGAAGATAGGTTAACCAATAATGAAATTAAAAAAGAATTTATTGAGAGACTGGAAGAGCACGATATGATTTGAGTTGGTGAAAAGTTTATTTTTCGGGACATTAAATTTAAAATATTTATTTTTGTTTAATTCTTGAATTATTTAAATAATTTTTTAATTTTTCTAATTGCAATACGTTCAAAAAATAATAAACATCAACCTTTAGGTTGTAACTATTTATCGTTTAGAGAGGTTATCGAGTAAACTGTGAAGCTTCGGGTTTTGGGGCCAACAATAAATAAAATTCAGGAAGATTTACAAAAAAGAAATGATTGCTTGTTTTCATCTTTTCTATCTAGCAATTTAATCATTTTGAAATAAAAGTTACAAAAGGGTTTGTTCTGTTGGTGACATAAAATTACAGCATGTCGACAGTCTCCAGTTTTACCGGAAGATCTACAGTTACCAAAAACAATAACATACGTTGATATGTAGTCTTATGTCACAAACAAAATGAATCATATTTTTTAACTTTTCAATTGAAAAAATAATAAATGTGTAAGAAATACGCTGATTTATAGTTTCCAAAGATTACTTATTTGAATTCAAACTAGTTTTTTTAGTTAATTAAAGAATATAAATATGATAAAATAACGTATGAGTTAAGCAAGAAAGGTTTCTTTTTATTACTAATAGGATTTTTACCTTAATTAAACTGTTTAATTGCATTGAACTAGTGAACCATTAAAAACTTCGTTTTCATAAATTTTTTATATTTTATTATTTCGCTGCTCCTAGTTATTTGCAAATAATTTTTTAATGATGATAAATCTATGAAATAGAAATATTATTAACCACAGTTTTCTAAATACTTGATATGTGAAGTGTGTGAAGATGGAAAACTAAATAATCAATAATGAGAAAGGAAATATTTTTTATAAACATTTGATTTAAAAAATTAAATAATATTTTTAATCAATTTCAATTGGTAGTTTCATTTTTCTGAAATTGTTTTTTAAATTTTTGAAAATTAAAAAATTAAACTAATTTTATTTTATATTTTATTTAAATTTCGACCAATCAGTCTGAAATTTTTTTTCAAATGCTTTCTTGTGTCAACAAATCTAATTAAGAATTCTAACTTGATTGCATGACGGAAAGTATACTTTTTAAGTGTCAAACGGTCCCAACACATGGCCCAAGCAAGCAAGCAAACACGGTGAAATTAATACACGCAATTTAAAAACGATTCAACTTTTGCAAATTTCTTGTTTCAGCCACCTTATTGCAAATATTAACCGCCTAAAAATTTGCGAATTCAAGTGGTGTTTTCTCCCGCAGCCGACAGTCCGGCATTGAAAAGTTTTAAAAACAAATATAATAACAAAATTTGGAAAAATACAACAAGTTTAAAAAGTGAGCAGTTTGACAATGCAGTTGTTAAAAATAGAATAGAATGTCATCAATGATCAAGAATTAATAATAATTGTCATCATCGTAAATTTTGTAAATTTAAAATGTTACAACAAAGATTAAATAAGTTTTTTTTTAAATTGAAATTATCAAAATTAAAAAAAAAAGTTTATAATATTTAAGAGTTTAAATTTATATTTATAGCTAAGGTTTTAACATTTTTTCTCAACTTATCATATTTTGTTTTGATCCAAAAAGTTATGATGATCATTAATTAATATCGATATTAATGTTTAATAAATAATTAATTCTGAATAAATTGGTTTTAAAAAGACTAAATTAATCTTAACCAGAATGCTATCAAATCACAATAACAATTAATTAAGATTAAGTGCGTAGTAAATCGTTCAAATCCATTTAAATAATAAATTGAAAAATACAAAAATTCTTTAATTCTTTGTCGACTTCGGCCTCAGAATCTCTGATGGGTGTTGCGCAGTCTGGAAAGAGTAAATATCCCAGGATTGTTCTGTCTTTGCTTTCTGCGATTTATGTACAGGACTGCCCCAGCCACTGCTCCGACTAGTACTACTGCGATCAAGACACTGAAGATGACACCCATGACTGTGAGAAGCGTATTTAATATATTCATTAGTGGCAAACCTACGCAAAAGGATCAGCTATGAAAAAATTATGGTGCCAAAATATCCAGTACTTTTCAAACTAAAAAAGTAAACACAAACAATTTTGAGAGCATGGTTTCACAAAAATATTAATTATTAAATAATGTGTTGTCATTTGTTTAACGTGTAGGCTTAAAAGTTTCAGATTTATAGTAGAGTACTGCACGGACCGATGTTTTGCCGCCCAGCCCGTTTCATTAGCCAAAATTTCAGACCCGGCCCAGCCCGTCTAACTTGGGCCTAGTTCGGCCCGTGTTTACATGCCTAAAATTCCTGTATATTTGGCAAAAAATCTCCGCCCAGCCCGGCTTGACTTTAGGCCCGGCCCGTCTGAAGACCCTAAAATTATGGCTCGGACGTGACTTTATTTTTTAAAGCACTTCCTGTGCAGAACTCTAATTGATAGAAAATTGCTAATTTAATACAGATTTATTACAAGTATCTGCCTAAACAGACAATAGATATCAGACCAATAGAGCCATTTATAACATGCACAAATGTACGTGGGCTCATTATTTTGACTTTTAATATTTTCTTAAAATTGTTTTTTATATTATCAAAAAAGTTACTCTCAACCTATTGGCGAGTCCTCTCCTGATTTCTGGTTGACCACACGAAGGAATGTGGTAACGTTTTGAGGATCAGACGTTGGAGGGTCTACTGCTCTTTTCAATCTGTTAGATGGAACTGCAACTGCTTCTCTCTTTTTTCTGGAGCTACACGTTGCCTTGAAATTTAATTAGATAGTAAAATAAATTAAAAACTTAGATTATTCTTAGTTTGGTATCAATGTTAATTGAACAAGAAAGTTACAAGATGAAAAAAGTAAACAAATTTTTATATGACAAAAAATATTAGTAATTTTTCAAAATTTAATTTAGTTTAATTTTTATTTTATTTACCTTTTGTTCAATCATTTTGAAAATTTATTATAATGCATTGTTTTAACAGCAATTCGATACATTAAATTTTAGTTTGATTGGATGACGGACATTAATTTTTTAAGCGTCAATATTACCAATGCACTCCCTCAAGCAAGCAGACAAGCAAGCAAAAAAACACGGTAAAGTTGATATAAATCAATATTGGATGATGATAAATCTATAAAATAGAAAAACATTGGCCACAGCTTTCTAAACACTTGATGTGTAAAGTATGCGAGAAAGGAAAAAAATGTCAATTTAATATGGAAAAAAAACAAAGTTTTTATCAAGCTTTTGATCTAAAAAACTAAATATGCTTTTTAATAAAATTTAAAAGAAATAGTTTATTGTTCTAAAAAATGTATTTTTATAAAGTTTTATTATTTCATTTAACTTTTTAATGAATCATACAATTTAATAGAATGCAATGTCATTAAAGAAAATTCAATACACCGTACTTCTACTTGATTGGGTGACGGGAAATGTATTATTTTAATAGTCAAAAGGTCTCAACGCATAGCTCAAACAAGCAAGCAAACACGGATTAGTAAATATAAATAATTTAAGAAGAAGCAGCTGATTAATGATCACCTTGGTTACAGGAGCACAAAGATTTTCGTAAGAATCGAGGCAGAGCTTGATCGAGCAATGTACGTAAACGACGTCCGAGGAAGACAACTTGAACATGGGCACCGCTCCCGATTCCATCTCGTAGGTTGCATTGCTTTCAGACACTACGTTCCAGTACCAACTACTTGCTGTCGCTTCATCCGCTATAGGACATCTTTAAAAATAGAGTCAAGTTAGTTATTTTAGTTACGACGGCCGTAAAATATTATCTTGTTAGCGTGAGCCAGTGCCAAGACTGGATAAAGGTGAAGAAAAGAAAACAGGATCAAATCTGCAAAAGACAATCCTTTGGTATTTTAAATACTGCTATTTGAGTCTGAAAATAAAAAATGTAAAAGTCTATATGCTTTTTCAAAAAAATGTTGTAGCTGAAAAGTCCATAAAAACATTTTACCCTTTAGTCATTAGTGGCCTGGTTTCAGCATATGAATCAGGCATCATTGGAGAACTTGAAGCTGTACATCTAATCATTTGAAGTGTCTTGTAGTTACCTGAAAAAAGCATTACGTATGTACCAGAATATATTAAAACACTTTTATAGTTGAAACAAAATCAAAAATTTTAATCAAGTAGATATACAAAAAAAGTTGCTGCATTTTTAGTATTTAAGTTTTCTTTCTAATTCTTATTGCTTTTTGTCATACCATCTCGCTCCAGTCTGATTCTGAATTTAATTTTGTCTCCAACAAGTATGGTACTGCCTGGAGGAATAGCGCTGTTGAAAATAGTGACCACGCTAAGGGTTAATTTAGCATTAACTTGAACACCACGGTCGTTCCCGTTCGGCCTGTTTAATTAATTAAATTACTGAGTAATTAAACAATTTAATTGTTCTTTACAACTAGTATAAATTTACAAATTATTCAACAAAGCTTGTAATCCTGATTAAAATAAGCTCAACAACTTTTATTTAATTATACAATTACTTCAAAATATATTAAATTGTTTAATGTCCCAATGATGCTTGATCTTGCGTCGGTTAAAATAGAAAGAAAATTAGGGCGTACTCACTGAACTAGTCCAATACCGCTGTAGAGTCCCTGTGCAAAGCTCTGGAAGGAGCAGAAGACGTTGAAAACATACGAAGGTACAGTCTCGTTGTGAGGGTCGATGACTATCGTGTTGAAAAACTGGGTGTTTTTCGGCTGTCACAAAATTGTAATTTAAAATAATTTGTTTTAAAGAAAGTACTTTTTTTCTTTAAAAAATTTGAAAATTATATCATGAACCCGACAAAATGTAATCACTTTTAGGAACTAAAAACGCAGCATGCTTTATGTTTATTGTATATTGAGACCAATTAGGTGAAGCATCTTGAAGTCGGGGTTTTTCTGTTTAATTGCAGTGAAATCGCCACAACTTACATTACTATGGTCTACGGACTTCACCAAATAAACAAAATTAAAAAAAAATACAGCTTACTTACACTGCTTGAATTAAGTGTTTTGCACGTAGCTAGATCGTCCTTGGCAAGTGACAGCGACAAGCCCCAAGTATCGCTACTACAACCTGTCGTTAAGCTGTTTTGGCCAAAACACCTAGGATCTTCGGTGTCTCTTGTGTGCATTGTCCAGCCGCCAGAAAAATTAACATTTGGTTGTGGACTGTAGCATATAGTCATTTGGTTGTTTTGACAGGTAACGTTTACTGCAATTCAAAATTGGTTTGTAACTTTAAGAGACGCTTCACTTTTAAAAAAATTAAAAAAGCTCAATTTTTTAAACTGTTTAGTTTATCAAATTTATTAAGCGCCATGGAAGCAAAGTTATTACTTCGTTCACCTGGTCGGCCAATACTGCTCCGCTAAACAATGAGCATTGACTTATTTGTCACTGAAATTTTAGCTCTTTGTAATTGTAATTATACGTTATTTAAAATATAAAAATTTAACTGAAAGGTACTTGACGATTTTGAGTTTGCACTAGCAGCCTAAGTTACTTAGATAATCTCATCACCACTAGGACTAACCATAAACAACTCCGTTCTTCTAACTTTATCTCACTTTTCCAATTGGTTAGCCGCTCAAAATTCGCCAATAGATTGTTCAGATATTGCTCCCCAGCCATCTTAAATTTACTTCCACTATTGATAAGATGACAGCATTCAAAAAACACAACTTTTGTCCATAGCATTGGACTTGATCTCGCTTTAAAGAGACTCTTTTAGAGACCTTTTTCTGACGTTCGAAATATGTTTTCAAAATTAAAATTGTATAAGATTAAGAAAAGAGTTACCATGGAAAGTTTCACAATCCATTCCAGACTGAGATGTAGGACAGGAGCAATTGTATCCACTTGCCGTGCTGACGCACGTTCCACCATTGGTCTCGCAAATCTTACATTCGGGTTTCGTACTTCCGTAAATGATTTGTACTTCAATGAAAAGTGATTTTGTATTAACGTGACTCGGAATCACTTAACATACATGAACTATTTATTACTTAGTTGATGTTTTTGACCAACCGAGAAGGCTACGGTGGAAAAATCGGCAATACTTTACAACGACGTTTAAAAAAAACAATATAAAATAAAATGTAGTTGACTTACGGCATTCCGATGTAGTTGGGTTAACATTGAATTTATAGTATCCAGTTTCGCAATTGCATCTGTAAACATCTTCGTTGTAAGGACTCTCTGCACAGATGGCATGGTCGTTGGCACAGTTCCAATCCTGTTGGCACATTCCCCCTAGAGGCATGGACTTATCTTGAAATTGGACAAAACAAAAGTAAGGTAAGTGTTAGTTCTAAACAATATACAAAATTAATTTGTAACTTATTTCCAATAACGAATAAACCTATACATCGAATTTATTACTTAGATTTTCCATTGTCACGGAAACCGTAGGAACAAGTGCTGGTTTCGAAGAGCTGTCATTCTGTGGCACAACTGGTGGTGGTGTTGTTATTGCTGGTGTTGGTGTTGGTGCTGTTGTTGCTGGTGGTAGTGTTGTTATTGTTGGTGGTGGTTGTACTGTAGTGGTGCTAGGGCTAGGTTGAGCGTAAATTGGAGTAGCCAGTATCACTGCAAAAATTACGGAAACGAACATTTTTAAATTTGATGAAGTTAATTTAACTTCAGGTTGGAAGCGTTTGATATATAAATAAATATATATATATATATATATCTGTAGTATCCGAATCTTTAAACGGCTGACAAACAGTTTCTTTATATTTTTCAAGAAGTTCAATTAATTTTACATCCAGATAAATGATTATTTAGAAGAAAAAGCTTTTGCTCGTATAGTTTGTACATGCAAAAAATAATAACTAAACAGCTCGATTCGCTTGAGGTTTCATCATTGCTTTTGCGTTACAGCTGTTACTGCTTCATCATTGCTTTTGCGTTACAGCTGTTACTGCTTCAACGACTCACCCCTGCTGCTGTTGTTTTCTTCTTAAACTATAAAATAAAAGTGCATATA